>JAMYXO010003073.1:0-21332 GCA_033310375.1 Conus canariensis | reverse complement strand
AAACCCCCTTTTTTTCCCCCTCCAGGAAAACCAGAGATTGTAACAGTTTTTTTATCTGTTTTTAAAAAGGGGGGGAAAAAAAAAAACATTTATCCCGCAAAAACCCCCTTGTTTTCCCCAGAAAAAAAAGGGGAAAAAACCGCTCTTATCTCAAAAAAAAAACGGGAAAAAATCAGTGGGGAGCCCCTTGGGGAAATAAAAAAATTTTTTTTTCTTGACGGGGGGGAAAAACATGCGTGTTCGAAAAAGCCTTTCCCCCCAAAAAAAAAAAACAGTTTGTGATACCAGAAAAATTTTGTCCTTTTCCATTTTCCTCAAGGATTTGGGGGGTTTTTTCCCAAAACAAAAAAAAATTTTCAACAAAAACCCGGCAATTATCCCCCTTTTAAAATTTCCCCAGTTTTTTTTCCCGACCCCCCGGGGGCCCAAAATTGGTCAAACATTGGCCAGAGACAGAAGGAAGGGGCCAAAAAAACCCCCCAACCTATTATAGAATGCACAAACACACAAAAAACACAAAAAAAAACCCCCACACACCACACAAAAAAAAACCACACACAAAAAAACTCCACCCCCCTCCCTGCAGTACAGTTGAAAAAATTTTCCCCCCTTTCATCCCCCCATTTCCCTCTCCCCCCCCTCCACCCACCCATCCATTTCTCCCACCCCACTCCCTGCCCCCCGGTTTGCCCCCAAAGGGGGTTTTTTTTCCAACGGAGGGGGGGACGTTTGAAAAGACCCCCACAAAGGGTTTTTAATGGGAAAAAAGATTTTTTTTAAAAATGCCGCCCCCCACCCCCCCAAAAACCCCCGTTGGTCAGGGGTTTCAGAACGAGAACAAGGCCCCCCCCCGGAAAAAGGGGGGCCCCCCAAAGGTAAAGGGGGGGAAGGACCCCGGGAGGGGGGGGGCCGGAAAAAGGGGAAAAAAGGGGCGCGGGGGGTGGGGGGGGGGTTTTGGGGGGGGGGGGGGGGGTTAAAAGGGGGGGGGGGGGTTTGACTGGAGGGAAAAGGAGGGGGGAAAGGGGTTGGTGGGGGGGGGGGGGTTTTGGGGGGGGGGTGGTGGTGGGGGGGGGAGGGGGGGGGGGGGGGGTTGGGGGAGGGCTGGCAGGTTTAAAAAGGGGGGGAAGGTGAGGGGGGGGTGGAACAGGGGGTTTTCGTGGGGGGGTTTTTGGGGGGGGTGGTGGGGGTTTTGGGTTTGGGGGTTTTGGGGGGCGGGGGGGGGGGGGTTTTAAAAAGGGGGGGGGGGGGGGGAGGGGGGGATGGTACATCCTGTATTTAGCAAATGAAACCCCCGGGTTTTTAATGAAAAAAAAGCGCACGGGAAAAAAAAAAAAACCAGGGGAAAAATTGAAGAAAGAAAAAGAAAAGGGGGGGGGGGGGAAGGAAAAAAACCAAAAAAAAAAAAGAGAGAGAGAGGGGGGGGGGAAGGGGAGAGGGAGTTTTGGGGGGGAGCCCGGGGGGGAAAAGGGGGGAGGGGGGAGAGAGAGAAAAAAGGGAAAGGGGGGGGGGAAAAGAGCAAAAAAAAGGGGGAAAAAAAAGGCCCAAAAAAAAAAAAAATTTAAACCAAAAAAAACATGAAAAGCAAGAAAAAATTACAAAACCTTCAGGACACCCCTATTTTTTTCCCCGGGTATTTTTAAAGACCTTCCCCCACGTATTTGAAAATTTTTTTTTAAAAAAATTTTAAAAGGGGAAAAACAACTCAAATGTTTAAAAATTTTTTAAATTGGGGGTTTTTAAAAAAAAATTTTTACTGACTTTTTTCTTTTGGGAAAAATATTGAAAAATTTTAATTTAAAAATTTTAATTTTGGGGGTTTAGGGTTTTTTTTTTGGGGGTGTTCAACACTTTTTTTTTCCCCCCTTGTTTTGCTTTGTTTGTTTTTTTTTTTTTTAAAAGGTTTTTTAAAACCCCCTGGTGTTTTTTCCAAAAATCCTACATTTATAAATAATGACGTGTAAAGTTTAATGTTTTTGGGGGGAAAATAAACCCCCCTTTTTTTTAAGTTTTTTTAACCCCCCAAACAATGAAACCCCCCATGACCCAAAATTTTAAACCTTTTTCGCACATCTTATTCAGTAATTTTTAAAAAAAAATTTTTCCAATTAAATTTGGGGTTCATAAAAAATTTAACTGCTTCTTCTTTTGTTTTTAAATTTTTAAAATTTTTTTGAAGTAGTTATCTGTTTTTAAAATTACATGGAAAAAAAAAACAACAGACCCCAGGATGATAATAACAACAAACACAAACTTGTTTTAAAATCCTTTTTCCATTTTTTGTAAAAACTTTGAATAACATCGCCAAGCAGCTGATCATGATCGAGCTCACGGTTGCCTTATGAGAACAATGGAGGCACCCTCAAATCTACAAGACTGAAAGAAATGCTGATTGGCAAACAGCCTGAGGAGAGAAGGCTATCAGGTCAAAGTCCTACTCAGAAATTGGGTAGAGGGTTTGTAGGAAAACGTCTGCATACGGGGCCTCATGAAACAGCTCTCAGTTGCAGGGAGGGAAAAAACCAGAGCCCTGAAAGCAATGGCAGAAGCGGCCAGAGAGGTGTTCAAGCTGGATCTGGTCAAGGAGGAACAAAAGTGAACTTCTTAAGGCTTAATTTCCCTACAAATATCAGGTGTCCCCGTGGCTCAGTGGTTAAAGCGCGAGTCATTAAGTGGAAAATGAGCATGTCCAGAGGGTCATGGGTTCGAATCCCAGCCATGGCTCGTCCCAAGATGGGAAAAAAAAAGGGGCAGCAGAGGGACATCCGGAGTCATGACCGGGTGGGGCCCCCCAACCCCCCTAGAGTGTCAGGAGATAAGGGCCGAAAAAACACTTGCTTGAAGGGGCTTCTCTTCTGAGGACTCTCTGCTGCCACGCTCCTCCACGAGTTTCTTTCTACTGATGCATGGGTAAACCATTGACTTCCGGGAATAGGCCGGAGGACGTCCGGGAAAGACCGGAGGACACTGGGAAAGCCCAGAACCAGGGGCTCTGTGGGGCTGGCTCCCCACTTTGCCTTAAACATGTGGCTACTAAGAATAAAAGGAAAAGATGCTCCCAGATTCACCGAAAGGGGGAGAGAATGATGAATCCATCGGTGCTCAAACCAATCATGACTGCAAATCCCAAACGGACTATGAACATGAACCAAATGGAATATCCCATGTGTCTGTGGAAAGCGTTTCGCTACCACCCGTGGCATGAAGATCCACAGAACAAAGATGGGATGTGTGAAGACTCATCTGAATGAGCAGCAGCGCACTGCATCAGCAGATAAGACGTCGGAAGACCAAGGCCAGGATTTAAAACCACAGTGCCAAGGACATCCACGCTGTTGGTTCGGATGAGGAATTTGCACAGGCCCTCGATGCCAGGCGCCTGAAACTCAACCTGCCACGAGCAAACGGAAACTGAAGATTGGGAAAACTGGATGCAAAAATCGTCCAAAGACTCGATGCACTGATAGGGAAAAGCACCCTGGAACACAAACTAGCCCACATATGGGGACATTGTGTATGCCACATGTAGAGACGCCTATGGAGCAAAACTACCCAAAGAGAAAAACACCTCAAAGAAATCCAGACGCCAAGAAAAGATGGACAAGATCAGGGTCCAAAAGAAAAACCTCAAGATGCAAATGAAGACCGCACTGCCAGCTGAAAAACAAGGCTTGGAAAAAACTGTGGAAAGACCTGAAAGAAAAAACACAGCGCCTCAGCAAAGCGGAATCTGCGAGGAAGAGGAATGGAGCAAAAAGAAGAAGACACCAAGAGCGCTTCTTCAGAGACCCCTTCCAGTTTGCCAGAAACACTGTTTGAGCAGCCCAAAATCTGGGACCCTAAGTGTGGACAAAGGAGTTCTTGACAGCATCTGAGGGAAAACATACTCTGACCACAGAGCAAGCACCCACTCGACATTCAAGGTCTGGTGTGGCCAACCAACCCTGAGGAAACAGTTCAATGGCAAGCCTCCAACGTTGGCGGAAATCAAGAAGGTGGTCGACAAAGCCAGAAGCCAAATCATCACTCCAGGGCCAAACGGAATACCTTACCAGCTTTACAAGAAATGTCCCAAGGTGCTGGAGTGGCTCCACAGGCTGCTGCGATCGGCTTGGAGAAAAACCAGAGATCAGCGGCAGTGGATGACGGCAGATGGTGTGTACATCCCCAAAGAGCACAAAACTCAAGTGACATCAGCCAGTTCAGGCCAATATCACTACTGAACGTCGAAGGAAAATCTTCTTCTTTGTCATGGCAGCAAAGGCTGACCAAGTACCTGATGGAAAACAAAGTACTTGGATGTGTCAGTCCAGAAAGGTGGCATCCCAGGCGTGGCTGGCTGTGTAGAACACGCCACAATGATCTGGGACGCAATCCAAAAGCAAAAAACAGAAAAGAGAGACCTGGACGTAGTGTGGCTTGATCTGGCAAACGCATATGGATCTGTGCCCCATGAGATGGTTACAGTTGGCTCTTGAGATGTACCATGTGCCAAAGAACATCCGCGACATGCTCAAGAAGTACTTCAATGGCTTCTCAATGCGGTTCTCTACCAAGGAGTACACAACTGACTGGATCAACTTGGAAGTGGGTATTGCAATGGGCTGTGCAATTTCCCCAATACTGTTCGTGCTGGCAATGGAACTCATCTTGAAAGCAGCAACAAAAACGCGAGACAAACAGACCTTGGCGATGGATACAAGATGCCTCCTCTCAAGGCCTTCATGGATGACACTACAGTGATTTCATCCAGAGAAGACGAGACACGTCATGTGCTGGAGAGGCTGGACGACATAGTTGCCTCATCCAGAATGAAGTTCAAGCCAAAGAAATCACGGAGTCTCTCACTGAGGAAAGGAAAAGTGGCCGGATCTGTGGTCTTCAGTGTTGCCAACCAGGCCATTCCAACAGTCACAGAAGAACCAGTCAAGAGCCTTGGAAGATGGTATGATGATACGCTGAAAGACACACAAAGAGCAAAAGAAACCAAGCAGATGGCGGAGGAAGGCTTGGAGACCATTGACCAGTGTGGGCTCCCTGGCAAGTACAAGGTCTGGTGTCTGCAGTTCATGCTGATACCAAAGCTCCTGTGGCCTCTGATGATATACGACATCTGCACCAGCATAGTGGAGGCAATGGAAGCCAAAATCAACAAGTTCACAAGGAAATGGCTTGGTGTCCCACCCTGTCTGACTGACATAGCGCTGTACTGTCGCCAAGCAAAGCTGAAACTACCACTGAAATCCATCCTGGAGGAATACAAAGCAGGGAAGATCAGACTTCAAAGCATGCTGGAGGACTCAGGAGACAATGTGGTAGAAGCAATCAAGCCCCAGCTGAAGACAGGCAGAAAATGGAAAGTTCAAGAGGCGATGGATTCTGCAAAAGAAAGTCTCAAGATCAGAGAAATAACAGGACACACACAGACCAACAGACAAGGACTGGGGGTGGCCAAAACTGAATGGTGGTCAAAGGCCAAAGGAAAAGCCAAAAGAGACATGATGATTCAGGAGATGAGAAAAGAAGAAGACCAAAAAAGACTCCAAAAAGCAGTCCAGCAGAGCCAGCAAGGGCAATGGACAACGTGGGAGAATGCACTCCAAAGAAGTCTCACTTGGAATGACATTTGGCGCATGGCCCCTCTCAGGATCAGCTTCATTCTCAGATCTGCATATGACCTTCTGCCCTCAAATGCAAACCTGGTGAAGTGGGGGAAAACAGACGATCCTGCATGCCCCCTCTGCCATGAAAAACAAACAGTGGAGCATGTCCTAAGCTCATGTAAAGTAGCCCTGGCTCAAGGAAGGTACACATGGAGGCACAACCAAGTGCTCAAAGAGATTGTACAAGTAGTCTGGGCTAGTACCAACACCACAAAAGGGAAAATCAGGACTCCAAAAGCACCCGCAACATTCTTCACGGCAGGAGGCAGCAAATCATGGCCAAGAACAACAGTGCCACTCGAAACATGCAGGCAGAGTCTGCTGGACGGGGCAGATGACTGGGAGTGCACTGCAGACCTCCCAGAATGGAAGAGTCACCCAGAGATCATCAGCAAGAGTGGCATGAGACCAGACATAGTAGTCCACTCTAAGTCAACCAAGCAGCTGATCATGATCGAGCTCATGGTGCCATATGAGAACAGAATGGAGGCAGCTCAAATCTACAAGACTGAAAAGTATGCTGATCTGGCAAACAGCCTGAGGAGAGAAGGCTATCAGGTCAAAGTCCTCACTGCAGAAATTGGAGCTAGAGGGTTTGTAGGAACGTCTGCATACAGCCTCATGAAACAGCTCTCAGTTGCAGGGAGGGAAAAAAACCAGAGCCCTGAAAGCAATGGCAGAAGCGGCAGAGAGGTGTTCAAGCTGGATCTGGTCAAGGAGGAACAAAAGTGAACTTCATAAGGCTTAATTTCCCTACAAATATCAGGTGTCCCGTGGCTCAGTGGTTAAAGCGCGAGTCATTAAGTGGAAAATGAGCATGTCCAGAGGGTCATGGGTTCGAATCCCAGCCATGGCTCGTCCCAAGATGGGAAAAAAAAAGGGGCAGCAGAGGGACATCCGGAGTCATGAACCGGGTGTGGCCCAACCCCCTAGAGTGTCAGGAGATAAGGGCCGAAACACTTGCTTGAAGGGGCTTCTCTTCTGAGGACTCTCTGCTGCCACGCTCTCCACGAGTTTCTTTCTACTCGCCCCTTGCTGTCGGCATGACTGTTAACAACATGAAACGATTTACTTTTGTTAAGTTGAAAATTAGGGAACTTCTTGAACAGTTGTTTTAAAATTTCACAATCATAGAATGAAACCATAGTACCCCCCCCCCCCCAAAGATAAACGTACAGAGCAATACTTTTCACCAAACATAATACATGTGTACAAAATGTCCCATAACCTGAAGTCAAATGAAACAACAGAGAGACGGGTAAATATCCAGAAACAATCACAGAAAACAAAAATAAAAAAAACAAACAAAACCGGTGATTTCCTGCAAGCTGAGATCAGTGCTGGCAAAACAACAACAACAACAACAACAACAACAACACACAAAAATGCTAAACAAGATTTCTCCAACATAAAACAAAAAGATGTTCGTGATATTAATGAGATCGTTCGATATCAACACCATCAATAAAGAGAAGGGGCCAGGGTAAGAGGAATCTACCGACAGGAAAGTGTAGGAGGGAGGGGGATGCGGGGGGTGCGGCAGGAAACAATGACTGAAAAATACACATGAAGGACAAAGGACAGTACAAAAAACGAACACAGTGGATTCAGTGAGTGGCGCTCGAAGGAGACGGACGTGTTCTGCTGTCGCTCCGGTCAGCAAGTACGAACGCGCCCGTGTGAAGAGCGTGCAGTGACGTGAGACTGTGTTAGCGTTTATCCTTTTGGGAGAAAATAGTTTGAAGTAAGTTGTTTGGCTTTGGTCAGTCTGGTTTTCTTAGTGTTGGATTTCTCACGAAAATAATGGAGAGTGGCTTTCGAGACAGAAATGGCGCCGAAGAAAAAAAGGTAAACGAAAACTCCATGGTCAATCCGACAATAGTTCATCGTGTGGTGAGAACACTTTTTCTGAAACATCAACAAAATCTGTTAACAGTAACAAGAGACACAGGTCCTGTTCGGTTAATTCCAAACAACGAACATTATTAGAAGTAGTGGAAAGAAGTGAGACAATGGCGACAGACAACAGAACTAATGTGACTTTTACAACAAGGACGGGATTCGATACAGTCTCTGAGCAACTTAAAACCATTGAAAACACAATTTCTATGACAGTTGACACCTTACAAAATAAGATAATAAGTAGTGAATCAAATTTGTCAAGGCAAATTTCAGAACAATTCGAGAGGTTACGGTCGGATATCTTTGATCTACAGAAGGCAAATGATGCCCTGAAAGAAGAGCTAACGGAAGCGGAAGACCAAACAGAAGATTCACAAGACGAAGTAGCCAGTGTCAAAAAAAAACTCTTACAGCCGAGAGAGAAGCAAGAAACGAAATAGAGCAGTATCAAAGGAGAGACTCCGTTCGATTCTTGGGAGTGGGACCAGACAACGGTCACGAATCAGGGGCAGAGAGTGAGACAAAACTGTTGTCTATCATCAACAGAAAATTATCTTTAACTCATATTGGAGCTTCGGACATCAGTGTCGCCCATCGTGTTGGGTTAAGAGGTGACCGGCCGAGGCCCATCATCGTCAAGTTCGTCACCGTGAACACAAGAGTGAAGTTCTCAGCAAACGGAGGCTTCTCAAAGGAACAGGCATGGGAATAGTGGAAGACCTTACCCCCTTAAACATGACTCGCCACAACCTCGTGAAGAATCACCGCAACGTTAAAAGCTGCTGGACCAAGGAAGGCAAGATTTTTGCTATTCTGAACAACGACAAGAAAGTTCATGTTCAAAACGGTGACATGAGTGTGCTGAACAACGCCGGCAGTGAAGTGGCCAGACCAGACATCGCAGACATGTCAGCCGTACCGCACTCCCCAGACAGCCGACCCCAGCGACAGAGGTTCTCAGGTCTTGGGACTGTCCACTCCTCCAGCACAAACGTGGTCCCCAGCCAGCCAACCCCCGCAGCCACACACCAGGGAGTGTGCAGCGTCCCTCCAGCCAGCCTCCCTCCAGCCAGCCTCCCTCCGGACAACTTCCCTCCAGCCAGCCTCCCTCCAGACAACTTCCCTCCAGTCAGCCTCCCTCCGGACAGCCGACCAGCAGAGAACGCCCTCGTGTCCGAAGAAGCTGGAGCAGCCAACACAGCGGTAGGTTCAGCAGTGAGGACCCAGGAGTCAACATCCCCCAGCCCTCACGCTGTGACTCCGGCAGCTAGGATGTCGTTATGGCACCCCAGGATAATCAAGAAACATCGTCTGACCACCAAACATCAGTACGTCTGTAAATATAATTACTATTATTATTACTGAAGTTGTTATTTTCCCATTCACTATCTTTGTCATGTTCTCCTCCCACTATCGTTACTTCTTTTTCCATTCCCTTTTCAGCCACCTTGCTGATGCTGTTGTGTAACATCGCTCCCCCCCCCCCAACGCTCCCGCCCGCCCCCGCCCTTCTTCTCCCCCCCTGTTCCCTCCGCCCCCTCTCCCCCCCCCCCCCCTCCCCCGGCCCCCTCCCCATCTCCCCTCTCCGCCCACATCTTTCTCTTTCCCTGAATCCAGTCTCTGTTTTAAATGTGCACATAAACATGCAGATACACACTCGTGCGCGCGCGAGCGCGCACACACACACACACGCGCGCGCACGCGCGCACATGCACACGCGTGCGCGCGCGCGCGCACACACACACACACACACACACACACACACACACACACACACACACACACACACTCTTTGCATACAAATGATTTGTGTATACATGCCCAAACTACTTCCATACAAATGATTTGTGTATGCATGCCCAAACTACTTCAGAAATAGAAATGATAATGAAAATAACTGATTTTTGTGTATCCAATGTGCGAGTTACACTGGTTGGTGTGTAGTCATTTCAAATTGAGTGAGTGTTTCAAAGGTTCACATAAGCGCACACGCACACACACGCGCACACACGCACGCGCACGCACACACACACACACACGCACACGCACACGCGCAGGTGCGCGCACGCTCACGCACACATACACATTTTCTGCACATAAAATGTATGCACGCACATGCACGGGATGCTTCAGGGATAAGAAAAGAACAAGACAACAGCCCCCCCGCCTCCCTTCTTTTTTTTCTTTTTCTTTTTTTCTTTCTGTTTTGTGTGTGTGTGTGTGTGTGTGTGTGTGTGTGTGTGTGTGTGTGTGTGTGTGTGTTTTGTTTTGTCTCTCTCTTTGGTTGATGTGTACGCTATTTTCAAGCTGAGAGATGCAACAAATGAGTGTCTCTCTGGTTTCGGGTCTCCGTGTTATTTTTCAGTTTACCTAATAGTTGAACTAAACTAATTTTTTCTTTGCTGGCGGATCTGCGTCCTTATCAGTGGTTTTATTTTTTGCTTTACATGTATTTACTTGATTTTGTAATCACAGCTTGTAAAATGTTGATAGCGAACTGCTGAGAGGGCTCAGACGAGAGAACATCGACCCAGATGGGCTTTATTTATTTCGCACTCACCCACGCATGCTCATGCACGTGCACACACACTCTCTCTATCCCTCTCTCTCTTTCTCAGTCTCTCTCTCTCTCTCTCCCTCTCTCTCTCTGTCTCTCTCGCTGTCTCACACACACGCTCGCGCACACTTGCACATACACACACACATGGTCTTTGCTTACAAATTTTGTGTGAACACACGCATAGTTAATTGTTGAGACAGCAATAGCAACAAAGATAGTCGATGTTTATTTGATATTATTGATTATTGTTATCGTTATTGGGGTTTCATTACCCTTAGGCATGTTGAGATCGAAGTGCCGATGACTCAAGTACCCTTGGAGAAAAGATTTTGCTACACTTGTTTATGTGGATTTTTTTTTCCATGTTCGAGCCAGTGTTCTCTCTCTCTCTCTCTCTCTCTCTCTCTCTCTCTCTCTCTCTCTCTCTCTCTCTCTCTCTCCTCTCTCGCTTTGTCTCTGGAACAGTAGACATGTGTTTATTTATACATTGATTTATACAACATGTACAAATGTGTAAAATTATATGCCTTTTGATGTGAATCTGTCTTTGGAATAGTAGACATTCGCATGTATGTGGTAGTGTATACAACAACCATGTATCAAGGTATAACACTGCATGCCTTTGGATGGAATGTCAATGATCTGAAGGAGAGGGGGGGGGGGGGGGATGTATTTGCAAGGAGAGGAGAGATTTTTGCAATGTTTTATTATTATTATTATTATTATTGTTACTACTACTACTACTACTACCACCACCACCAGTGATTACTATTATCCTTTAAACATACCTTGTGTAAGCTGGTGCTCCTGACATGCACAATTTATGGGAAGTTTAATCTTGTCTGTTTTTTCGCTTCATTTTCCCTCCATCAGAGTTAAAAACACTCCCCCTCCCCCCCCCCTCCCCCGGCCCCCCTCTATATCCACCTCCACATGGATAGTTGATCAATATAAGGTTTGTTTATAGAATTATGTCTATAAGCATCCTTTTTTTTTAGAATTATGAAGTTCATTATCGTATCTGGTGTGTGTAATCCAGGTGGAAATTGGGGATGGGGGGTGGGTGGGTGTGTGTGTGTGTGGGGGGGGGGAGCTTGGGGAGGGTGGCGGCGATGGAGGGCGGGACTTCGGAGGGTAGGGGTGCGTGTCGTAGGAAGTCGTCATTCAACAAAACACTGGTAAAGGGGGGGGGGGGGGGGGGGGGGGGGGGAGTGAGTGAACGGCGAAGGGGCGGGGTTACACCAGAAAATGCGACTGTTTTTGAGCAAGGAAAAAAACTATCACGTCTCCATGGTCTGCGACGTTCACGAGTAAAGCATGAATGAGAAAAGGAAAGATCGCGGTGAGAATGCGAGAGAGTGTGTAAAGATTAGTCCGACTAGCCGGTGGCCAATTTTTGGTTTCAAAAGGAAACATCACATGGATAATCATAGTGAAATAAAAAGGGGCGATTATTCGTTAGTAAACAAACCATTCCACGATGACTAGCATAACAATTTGTTCACTAAACGGCCAGGGTCTGGGTAAATATGAAAAAAGAAAGGATGTCTTTCAGTACTTGAGGCAAAAAAAAAAAAAAAATACTCAATATACTTTTTACAGGACACGCATTTTACTAAAAACCTAGAACTTCAAATCCGTGCTGAATGGGGATATGAGTGTGCATTTTCATCAAATAATAGTAGATCACGAGGTGTAGGTATTCTCTTCAATAACAATTTCGATTTTAAGATAGAAAGAACAATAAAAGACAGTGAAGGCAATTGTATAATTTCGATTATTAACACACTGGATAAACAGATTACGTTAGTGAATATATATGGTCCAAACAAAGACGACCCAGATTTTTTATAAAAGTATCCAAAAGAAAATAGAATTATGTGTTACAAATGTAGTATTAGCAGGAGACTGGAACTTTGTGCTTAATCCAAATTTAGATTATTATAATTACAAGCATATTAATAACATTAAAGCTAGTGATACAGTATTACAAATGATTTCCGATTTAGAGCTGGTAGACATCTGGCGCGAACTCAACCCAGAAACTACTTGTTTTACCTGGAGAAGAATGCAACCGTTTCAACGAAGTCGTTTGGATTTTTTTTTAGTTTCCGACTCGTTGCTCAGTAATGTAAAAAATGTTGATATTCTCGTGGGATACAGGAGTGATCATTCACTAATAACCTTAGAATTGAACTTTAAGAAAGAAGAAAAAAAAGAAAATGTTTTGGAAATTTAATGCATCCTTACTGAAAGATCGTAACTATGTAGAAATTATTAATGAAATAATCGAAAGAGTGAAAGAACAGTATGCAATGTTACCGTACGCAAGAACAAAAATTACTGACATTCCAAACAACGAAATACAATTTACAATATCGGACCAGTTGTTCCTAGACACTTTACTAATGGAAATCAGAGCAAAAACAATTACATATTCAATAAAAAAAAAAAAAAGAAAAGAAAAGGGAACTTAACGCGAAAGAGCAAGAGTTAGACCACGAAATACAAGAACTGGAAAAAGGCAGCTTCAAAAGTAAAAGTGACTTAATGCTCTTACAAGAAAAGAAGAAACAATTGTTAGAAATCAGAAAAATAAAAATGGACGGAAATAATTTTGCACTCCAAAGCGAGATGGGTATCTGATGGAGAAAAAGTAAACCGATACTTTTGTTTTCTTGAGAAAAGACACTTCGTGAGCAAACAAATGTTTAAACTTGTACCACATGGAGACCGGACACTTTCAGAAACAGACGAAATTTTAGAAGAAACTAAAACATTCTATAAAGAATTATATGAAGAAAGACAAACCAAAAATGTTGACTTAGAACAATATATCATAAATTTACCAAAACTAACTAAATTAGAATCTAATAAAATGGAAGGTATAATATCTAAAGAAGAAGCAACGATACCGTTAAAGCATATGAAAAATGATAAAAGTCCGGGAAATGACGGGATGACTGTTAATTTTTTCAAATTTTTCTAGAAGCAATTGGGCGATTTTGTAATCAGGTACATTAACGAAGGTTTCAGTAAAGGTAAAATGTCCATAACACAAAGGGAAGGGATCATAATATGTCTGCCAAAAGGCCATAAGCCAAAAGAATTTTTGAAAAACTGGAGACCGATTACACTTTTAAATGTAACATATAAGATCGGGTCAACGTGTATAGCAAACAGAATAAAGACAGTGCTTCCAAAGTTAATACATGAAGATCAGACTGGGTTTATAAAAGACAGATACATTGGAGATAATTTGAGAATAATCTACGACATGATGCACTATTTAGAACAGAAGAATTTGCCTGGACTGCTTGTATCAGTTGATTTTGAAAAAGCGTTCGATTCGGTGAGCGGGAAGTTCGTAGAAAAAACTCTTAAAGCATTTGGTTTTAGTAAAGATCTCTGTAACTGGATTTCTATCTTCTATTGCAATATAAAATCTTATTTAACAGTTAATGGAAAAGTTTCGGAAAGCTTTGATATTAAAAAAGGATGTCGTCAAGGCGACCCAGTCTCCCCCTATCTATTTGTTTTGTGTTCTGAAATTCTAGCATGCAAAAAAAGAGAAGATCAAGAAATAAAAGGTATAGTTATTTCGAACACTGAGTTTAAAATAAATCAGTTTGCTGATGACACGACGTTTATTCTACATGGAGACAGGAAGTCGTATGAAAAAGTCTTTGAAATATTAAACGAGTTTGAACAAATAATTTCGGGATTAAAACTTAATTTTGAAAAAAACAATAAATGTTTGGTGAGGAAAAAAGAAAAACTCACCTGAAAAATACTTTCCACATAAGCATATGGAATGGAACCCCAGAAAATTCAAAATCCTAGGACTTTGGTTCTGAAACGATTTAACAAATCTAACTGAAATTAATGTAGCGGACAAGCTTTTAGAAGTAAAAATTCGATTTAAAATTTGGGCAAAAAGAATGTGTACCCCACTAGGCAGAGTTGCAATACTGAAGTCTCTAATTCTTTCAAAGTTAGTTTATTTATGGATTTTATTACCTAACCCACCAGATGCTGAGATTAAATCACTACAAAAGATGTGCTTTCATTTCATATGGGACAACAAACCAACAAAAGTAAAAAAAAAAAAAAAATTCCACGTACGACACTGAACACGGAGGACTAGGAATCCCAGACATAAAAACTTGTATAAAGTCATTAAAAGTAGCATGGATAAGAAAGCTGTATATTGGATCTCAAAAGTGGAAAATAGTAATTCAGACGCTATGTCCAGAAGTAAACAATCTCAGTAGTTATGGAGCAAAACGCTACACTAATAGCCGATGTAATTTTTTCTGGAGAGATGTGTTTTTAGCATTCGCAGATCTAAATACTAATATCGATTTAAATGAAAGCAAAGAAATTGTCCCTGAACCTATTTTTTACAACGAGAAATTTAAAATCGACCAAACATATTTTTTCTGGAGAAATTGGGCACTTAATGTTTTCCTTGTAAAAGATATTCTAAACGAAAGTGGTGATTTTTTTTAAGCTGGGAGGATTTCTGCAGAAAATATAAAATAAATGTGAACTATCTACGTTATATCAGTTGTATACAAGCAATAAAAGAATACATGAGAATAAGAGATATCAAAATAGATAGAAACGTTGAATATCAACATCCAAAAACACTTCAAATAGTATGCAGTGTAAAAAAAAAAAAGGTTCAAGATTATACTATAATCATCTTCTAAAAATGCAGACCATTTTTTTTTTTTTAAATATAAAACCATTTAAGAACTGAGAGAAAAAAAATTGATACTTTTGTTGACTGGAACGTGGTTTTAAAGTTGGCTAATAAAATAAAAGAAATAAAACTGAAATGGTTTCAGTTAAGAATTTGTCATAGAATTCTTGTTACAAATGTAGTTTTGAAACAAATGGGGGTAACTAAAAATGATAGATGTACTTTTTGCAATAGCGAACGAGATTCTATCCACCACTACTTATGGCTATGTACTTACTCTAAAACTTTTTGGCAAAATCTGGAAATGTTACTTAAACAGAAAACCGCACACCATGTGCGCATGTCATGTAACGTTGAATTAATATTGTTTGGCACTGATGAAATAACTCAAACGGACAAAATATTCAATATTATTATGCTATGGGCAAAATATTTCATCTACAAATGTAGATTTAATCAAAGTAAGCCTAGACTAATGTTTTTTTTCGTAGAAGATTTGAAAAGAAACTATCGTATTGAAAAAAAAAAAAAAAAAAAAAAAAAAAAAAAAAAATATATATATATATATATATATATATATATATATATATATATATACTGACTTCCATAAAAAACGCGAAAAATTGAAAGGCTATTTTCGGATGAAAAGGTGTGAATATACAATATTGAACCATTGTGGCAAGTTGTTTGGGTCCAAGACTCACGTGCAGTGAAAAAATTGTATGAGCAACACATCATTCCCGGCATTGGAGGGTCAACAAAAATGGCAAACTGGTTGCTGCATGTGAGGCACGTGCACACCATGCAGAGCAAAGTTAACCAGCGACAAGTACGCAGGCATGCAGCCTTTATAAAGCCACGCTACAAGGTTCAGGTAACGACTTGCTGTCTGAGCGCTACAGAGATGCCAAGACTACGAGCAGAGGAACACAATCGTGCCCTAGGCCATCTGGAGGCTGGTGTGGATGCCAGGCAGGTCGCCAACATCTTGAACGTCCACATCTCAATCATCTATCGTCTGCAGCACCGCATGCGAGTCACTGGTACCACTGATGATTGTCCCCGGCCAGGCCGTCCTCGGGTCACCACACCAAGAGAGGATCGCCATCTTGTTCGAACCCATCTGCGGGACAGGCGGCAAACAGCCGCTAACACTGCTCGACAGGTGCCTGGGAATCTCCAGCAACGAATCAGCCTCAGCACTGTGCGGCGGCGTCTTCAGGAGAATGGGCTGGCATGTAGGCGTCCTCACAGAGGTCCGGTACTGACACCAAGACACCGGCAGGACAGGCTGCAGTGGGCACAAGCCCGAATCAACTGACGCAGGCAGCAGTGGGGACGCATACTGTTCTCAGATGAGAGCCGTTTTTGTATTGACATGGCTGACGGTCGTGTCAGAATATGGCATCGACCTGGTGAACGCTATGCTGACTCCTGTGTGGTAGAGCGGAACCCTGGGGAGGCCCGAACGTTATGATATGGGGTGCAATTGGCATTAACCACGCCATAGGACCAGTCATCTTTCAGAACATTGGTCCTGGTCGCGGACAGCGTGTCAATGCACAGCGCTACATCAACCAGGTGCTCAGACCCCATGTCGTTCCTTTTTTTGCGCAACACCCAAACTGGACATTCCAACAGGACAATGCAAGACCACACACCGCCAGGGCCACCCAGCAATTTCTTCAGCATAACAACGTCAATGTGCTGCCCTGGCCAGCCCTCAGTCCCGATTTAAACCCAATAGAACATTTTTGGGATGAACGTGGCAGACGGTTGGACCTCCTGCGTCCACGACCAGCAACAGCGGCTCAACTTCACCAGGCCATCGTCCATGTGTGGGCTGGTGTGCCAAGGGGACGCATCAACCACCTGGTCCACTCAATGAGCTGCAGGTGTCAAGCAGTTGTCGACGCAAATGGTGGCCACACACGGTATTAGGACTTCAAACTGGTTTGTCACGTGACCCTGGATTGTCCACACAAAAGACATATTGCTGATGACATTTTCACACATTACCGGTGTAATGAATCAAATCACGTTGAATTCTCGCTTCCACTCTGTACAATTGTGACCAATAAAATTCACCCCCAACCTTCAGCTTGTTTTGTTTTCGCGTTTTTTTATGGAAGTCAGTATATATATATATATATATATATATATATATATATATATATATATATATATATATATATATATATCTCTCTCTCTCCGAAATGCGCCTGTTGGAGTTTGAAAGAAAATGGGCACCTTATTCAGGTCTGCTTGAGGAGTAAATGCCAAATTCTTTTAAAATATGCCTTAAAAAAGTGGAAATCGTCACAAAGCCAAGGTTGTTGTCCTTTTTTTTAAACATATATATTGACTTATTTATGTCAACTATACTCAGCAGTTAAATATAAGCGGTACACATAAGAAACAACAACTTCAACTAAATGCTCCTGGTATTCTTTGTTGTTGTTGTTCCATAATGTGTCCTCAATACTAGGTAACAACCGGCAAGAAATAGTCAGACATCCATAAACATTGTAAAAAGATAGGGAAGGGTGTGCATATGAAGGGGGAGTGTGATTAAAGAGAGAATGAGACTTTGAGTGAAGTTTGAGTATAAGGGAAGGGAGGGAGGGGGTGAGGGGAGGGGGGGGGGGGAGGGGGAAAGAGGAAGAAAGAAAGAGAAGGGGAAAAAAAACAAAAAAAACTTGTGAAAATGTAAACTCCTGAAATTAATTGAAATGATGAAATGATGTATCAAAGCAATGTATGGTGACTATTGTTTTCCTGTTCATATCATTGACATTATCAGCTATGTTAAATTCCATATTCGTGGAAATTACGGGAATATGCATGCGTTTAATGTGCCTAAGTTGTATTCGAGCAAAGAGAATGTAATGCAAAGGAGAAGCAAAATTGAAATTAAAAAGGAAAAAACAAAAACAAACAAACAAAAAAAAACACACACACACACAAAACAACAAAAAACATGGGTGCATGTGTAGGTATATACGTGTTTGTGTTTTTTGTTCTATTTTTCACAATAGCTAGAAATGTTTATGTATTATTAGTTTAATGTATGTGTGAAAATCTCTGCGCACTGTCCTCTTTATGCGCATATGTATTTCTCCTGTTAGCTGAATAAAGCGTGTTTCTGTGAAGGAGAAAAAGAAAAAAGAACACAGTGATGTGTAAAATCCGAGAGAAGACAAGGAGAAAATCCTGCCCCCCCTTCCTCCCTCCAAGACCAGATAAACAGATAAATGAATAAACAAATAAATAAATGAATGGATGATAAAAGAATAAATAAAGAAATAAACACAAACAAATAAATAAATAAAAAGCGTGAATAAGACATAAACAAATAAATAAATAGATAAATCAATGAATAAATAGAAAAGTAAATGAATAGATAAATAAAAACAAATAAATAAATAAATAAACGAATAGATAAATGAATAAAATAAATGAATGAAAAGCATGAAAAACACACGAACAAAAAACTAACACGTAACGCGGAAGATCTCTATACCATTAAAAAAAAATAAAAAAAGACGTAAATTCAATTCCCAGACAGAGACAGCAGGGGAGGCTGAGAGAGAGAGAGAGAGAGAGAGAGAGAGAGAGAGAGAGAGAGAGAGAGAGAGAGACAGAGAGAGACAGAGAGAGACAGAGACAGAGAGAGAGAGAGAGAATATACAAAATACACTTAGAATTCAGAGAAAGAAAGACTCGTAAAACCTTGACTTAAAATGAAGGGAAAGACGAACAGAGCGAAAGAAACGAGCACACGCGCAAGTGAACAAGCGAACGGGAAAGACACGATGTAGATTTTCATAGACTGATAAAAGAAAGGAAAATGATAAGAAAGGAAGGAAGGAAGCAGTCTAGAAAGACAGATACAAGAGACAATTGAAACGAACAGGCACAAAGAAAGAAGAAAAGAGAAAAAACGAGAAAAACAATGTTCACGTAAATAAGTAATAAAAACAGAAGAAGCAAAGAAGAAAGAAAGATGCAAAAGAACATGGAAAAATGGAAAAGAAAACATTGTTCATGGAATGAACTGATATCACTACCTGACTGCTATCTGTATACCTCTTGTGGTGACTACACTAAAGTCTTAAACACTAAAGTCTTAAACACTAAAGCCTTAAACGCTAATGTTCTCAAAAGTAGTATTGTGTAAAATCCGAGAGAAGACAAAGAGAAAACAGACTGAAAATAGCTCCCTCCCTCCCCCCTCCTCCGCCTTCCCTCCCTCCCATAACACACACACACACACACACACACACACACACACACACACACATCGATTTATAGTGTCTGGTTGGCTCACTCATAGAACGCTGACTTTACTATAAATCGGAAATGAAATGAGGCAGGGAACAGTAAACGATAAACAGTAAACAAGTTGGGTATTTTTTGCTCCCATAAGAAAACCTAACACAAGTTACTCTGTGTTAGGTTTTCTTATGGGAGCAAAAAATACCCAACTTGTTTACTGTTTACTATAAAAAATATTTAAAAAAAAGTTACAAATTCGATTTTCCCTCGCGTCCAGCATAAACAAGCCATTTTTGCTGACGATCTTAACTTTTTGTCGTTCTGGTGGTCTCAGTGCGGTATCAGACGAGTCTAGTTCTCACCATGGATGAGTATCCCTCGCCTCTTACCGCCCCATCCGCTCACTTCCTCTCTCGTCCGTCATAACACCGGAAGCAGACGCTCAGCAAACCACCAGCGATTGAATCTTGAAACCTGCTGCATGCAGCTGAGGCTTATAAAATGCTTCATACAAATGACAAATATTTACCAGAACCTGATGTTTGAACTAAAAAATCCTGACCTTTGAGGAAATAGTTGACTGCCATATCATAGCTTAGACTACCTGTTACATATATGCCTATACGCTAGCAAAATATCTTGGCTGCACGCACTGTTTCGCAAACTAATGACATTTTGTTGCGCGTGTCAACGACCATCCCAAAACATTTATCCAGGTTGATGAACGATTACGTACGTATACATTTCATAGGTCAATATCCGTAATACCGATCAGTTATACAAGATATGTCCATATGACACAGATACGTTGGGGGCAGACAAGTTGTTCCTGTAAAGGATTGGTCAGGCAGTTTGTGTTTCTTGCTGTTTTGTTTTGTTTTTCGGCTGGGTGGTCAAGCGAGACGAGAGCTATGTTTCTGTTATAAAATGTGTCCAACTGAATACGGTTGGGAAGAAGATGGATTATGCAACAGGAGTAACACTTCTGTAGTGTCTATCCTGTGCTTGCTTCGAAAGAGATGTAACAGTAGGCAAAGTGGGTTTGGTGTATTTTGTCTTGTATGGTTACCATGCAAATTTGCTTTTTTGTTTCTTCTTTTCTTTTTCTTCCTCAGACAAGATAAACAGCATTCAGGAGAATGAAAACGAAGAACGAGCAGTCACTTGCTTCCTCAAAGTGGGTGTAAATTGGACGTTGAATGGAAAGCAAGTTATATCCCCTGGCTTGGGAGCACGTGTCGCACTTGAAGTTGACGGAGACATGTTGACGTGTCTAACTTGATCTAGCACAAAGCTCCAGTTGATTTCGACAACTGGCTTGGATTTATTTCAGATTTGTTTAGATTTGCGCCTGCAGTCGTCTCACTTTGCAACTAGATCTGGCTAGCTGGTCAGATTCGGTTCGACAATTGATATTGATACTGTTTTTATCATATAATATATATATATATATATACACGAATGTGTGTGTGTGTGTGTGTGTGTGTGTGGGATATTTTGTTCTTTGTTACTAATAGAGGTTTCTAGATGGTGTTCTCATCACGTTCCTGTCCGTTTGACGAGCAGGCGTTTGTTGACGGACTGGCAACATTGCTTTCATTTCTTCCCTTCTTTCCGTCACAGTTTTTCTTTCTTGGAGTTCTTCCGTTTCTCCCCTCACTCCTGGGTGCCAGGGTAAGGACGCTAGCCCCGGAATCAGACCTTGTTTGGCCGTTATAGACGACTGAGTCCATTTCGCTCCCTTCCTTTCAACGTACTCTTAACATCCTTCTGAGGATGTATAAGGTTACCCCGTGCCTGCCGAAACATACAGTGGAGAATCTTCGGATGAGAATCAATGTGTCTATTAAATTTCTTGTTTATTTAACAATTTAGTAATGGCGAAAAAGAAGTGTATGTTAACAATTCCACCGTCGTTGACTTGGCAAAGATTAGAAAAAAAAGCGGGGGGGGGGGGGGGGGGGGGGGGGGGGGGGGGGGGTATGAACGGGTGAAAAATCAGGGAAATATAGATATAAAATCCTTCACTAGCTGCATATTTGGGGCCTTTGGAATACGTCGTAAAGACGGAACTATCTGTATCGCCTGCTCTGAGGCCTTTCGACCGCTAGATCGGACCGATCAGGGAGGCACGGCTGATTGTGTCCGTGACCCCTTGGCATCAAATAGAGATATACCACAGTCTATAATTCTGTGGTATCCTTACGACGAAAAGGTTCAAAAA
>JAMYXO010003072.1:20000-21334 GCA_033310375.1 Conus canariensis | reverse complement strand
TTCAAGGGGGGAAAATGAATTCCATAACAACATGCGAATAGACTCATCATCTTCCGTCTGCGTTCTTGGCGTGTCCCCAAAACGGTACCAGACCGACCAAGTCACGTGAAGGCCAAGCGGAGCCTTGGCGTGGTTTTTTTTCAGCCAGTGGTGTATGACATGTCAGAGTGGTATGTGTCCAGGGGGTGTCAGGGGGATAACTGCAGCCTCTCTGCCTCTTCACAGTCTGCAAAAAAAAAAAAAAAAAAAAAAGTCGGTTGCTGAGCTGACCGCCTGGCTTTTGCGGCATGTTTGTAAACAACGTTTTTAGCACCGCGCAGACATATTTCTGTAATAGGCGACCGTCGTGAAGAGGTTTTTGGGGTGGTTGTGTGTGTGTGGTGTTTTGTGTGTGTTTTGTGTGTGTTTTGGGTGTGTGTGTGTGTGTGTGTTTTGTGTGTGGGTGTGTGTGCCCTTGCGTATGTGTTCATGTGTGTGTGTGTGTGTGTGTGTGTTGTGTGTGTGTGTGTGCGCGCGCGCGCGCGCGTTTGTGTGCTGTGTGTGTGTGTGTGTGTGTGTGGTGTGTGTGCACTTGCGTTGGTGCCCGCGCACGGTACGAGTGGTGTGTGTGGTTGTGTTTTTGTGTGTGTGTGTGTGTGTTTTTGTGTGTGTGGTGTGTGCGCGTGCGTGCGCGCGCAGGTATGTGTGTGTGTCGTCTGTCTGTCTGCCCTGTCTGTCTGTGTCTGTGTCTGTGTCTGTGGGTGCACACATGCACACACAAAAGCTAAGGGGCCCTTATCTCAAGAGAACTACCCCTTGACCTGAACGCAGTACTCCAGGAGCTAGGCTCGTATAATCACAATCATATTCTAGCCATTCTTAAATATTCACACATTCTACAACCAACCAGATATTTCAAACTTTGGGGGAGGGGCTTTTTTGCATACTTTATGGGTAAATTTATGTGCAACGTTCATTTGTCGTCGTGTTTGTCAATTTTTATAACGTTTCGTAATCACTTTAAAACCCCACAAGAATGTTTGTTCAATTAGAATCCAGTTTTAAAACCCGTTGTCACTGTGTGAGACTCACAGCATGAACCCTGCGCTTTGGCAAATAGAGAGGGGGGGGAGGGGAAAAGAGGGAGGGGAGAAAAAAAAGGAGAGAGGAGAGAGGGGGAGAAAGAGAGAGAGAGACGAGACAAGACAGACAGAGACAGAGACAGGAGAAAGGGGAGAGAGAGAGAGAGAGAGAGGTAAGCAAAGGTGACGAGATAACGAACGGGGGACAAAGAGACAAAGACAGACAAACACACAGACAGACAGACAGGGCAGACAAAGGTTCCAGAGAGAGAT
>JAMYXO010003072.1:0-2500 GCA_033310375.1 Conus canariensis | reverse complement strand
CTGGCATACCAGTGGTGACAGATATGGGAAAGGATTCTTTTACTTCTTCTTCTTCTTCTTCTTCTTCTTCTTCTTCTTCTTCTTCTTCTTGTCGTCGTCTTCGTCTTCGTCATCTCTTCCTCGTCCTCGTCCTCGTCTCGTCGTCCTCCTCCTCCTCCTTCTCCTCCTCCTCTTCTTTTCTTCTTCTTCTTCGTCGTCTTCTTCTTTTCTCTCTCGTCATTGTCTTCTTCTTCTTCCTTCTTCTTCTTCTTCTTCTTCTTCTTTTTCTTCTTCTTCTTCTTCTTCTTCTTTCTTCTCTTTACTCGTTCCTCATGTTTTTTGGGACATTTTCGAATCGCAACTTTTCGTTTATGGTTTTCTCAATGTCGGTTGATGTGTGCATGACTAATTTTAATTCCTACCCTTTACACTGCCTTAATCTGTTTTTCCAAGAGACAAAGTGGGTTCGTAACGTTGCACGCAGGAAAAGCGGAGTTTTCTCCGGGCCAGTATTTCTTTAGAGACCTCAAAACATATGTTGTAAAATCCACCACTTCAAATTCGATGTAGACAGCTTCTACCCACTGTCAACTGTTCTTGCAGATAGACAACAAAGATTAGGAAGCAGACAAACAGATTAAGTTATGATTATCCATGTTCAAGAGTGAGAGAGATACCCTGCTCAGGGCTCAAAACGAAACCCTGCTCCTCAGTGTTGGATCTGGAGTATTGTGGCAAGGCCAAAGTATGTAGAAAATAAAATAAATTACAATAAAATACAACACAAATGAAATGAAATACAGGACACTCTCATCTACTTTTCCAGATTCAGATGCCTTTGGTTTATGGCGTTGTTTTTTTTCAGCACGTCAGAACGTTGGGTAGTACTCTATCACCTGAATGTGTCATAAACCTTTATTGTCATAGGTCTGGTACAGAGCCTCATGGTGAAGATATCGGTTATGTGTGACAATATCAGTATATGTGATTCTGGGTGTATGTGAAGAGAGGGATGAGGGGAGGGGACAGAGGGTGGGGGAAGTGAGAGGAGAGTAAGGGGGAAGTTGGCGGTTTGGATTGGGTGGATACGTGTAGGGGGGGGGGGGGGGAGTATGTGTGGTTTCTTCTTCTTCTTCTTCTTCTTCTTCTTCTTCTTCTTCTTCTTCTTCTTCTCCACTGTTTATGGACCCACTCTAAATTGATTGGGTCTTGGCACATACAGGTTTGACTCCATTATTTCTTTTGATAGTGTAATCACATAGCAAAAAAGGAACACACATGCGTGCGTACAACTCAAGACAATACAACACACACACACACACACACACACACACACACACACACACACACACACAGAGAGAGAGAGAGAGAGAGAGAGAGAGAGAAGAGAGAGAGAGAGAGAGAGAGCTAATTCTGTTAGTAAAATAATGATCCCAAACCGTTATCAAACAAACGCTACACAATAACACGCTCAGATAAATTCTGGTGAAAAGACCCATGTCAGCATTTTTTGTTTAAATTGC
This sequence comes from Conus canariensis, assembly GCA_033310375.1. Classification (NCBI taxonomy): domain Eukaryota; kingdom Metazoa; phylum Mollusca; class Gastropoda; order Neogastropoda; family Conidae; genus Conus; species Conus canariensis. The sequence continues at coordinate 998 of JAMYXO010003072.1, read as the reverse complement.
AATTCTTTTAGAAAGAGGAAACCCGTGTAAGACAGGAGAAGAGAGAGGAGGAGGAGGCAGAGAGTGTTGCTTGCCCCCAAACATGTTCAGATGGCAGTTCGGCAGAAGTCCAAGTGAGCGGACTGGTTTTGTCTGGAGGGTTCGCTCCGTCCCCTCCTCTCCAAAATTGTTTTCCTCTTGCACGACTCATCTTGTTTTTCCACGCCTTCTTCTCTGATATGCACGCACCGGAGGAAAAACAAAAAGATGAGCGACCTACCCGGGTGGCACGTCAGTCAATTCTTTGTGTACTGTACAAAAAAATGTACATGTCAGGTTTATCCACAGCGATTTTGTGTGTGTGTGGGGTCTTTAATCATTGAAAACGATCTGAGCTAAAAACCCAAGGAACTATTTGCGTATGAATCTTTTTTTTCCCTGAGAAAATATTTGGAGATACTCCCTGGAAGTATTTTTCAGTATCGTGTTTTCTTTTACAACTTAAATACCCCCGTGGGGCCTGTCAGGCTTGTACTTGCTCACACATATACATAGCTTTTAAAATTTCGATTCAAGAAAACAAAATTAAAAAAGTTTATCTAACAGTCATGAAACATCTTATATCAATTACTGGTTGGGGTCCAACTTTTGCAGAAATCGTTTGGACAGAGGGGGATTTTAAAAGACCTATGTGGAACAGTTTGCTCGTCAGTTTTCAGTTTTTAGTTTCATCAAGGAGGCTACCCCGCGTGCGGACTAGTCCCTATACGCTACACCAATCCGCTTAAGTTTGAACCACACTACGCATGATTTTATTATTTTTAAAACTGATGGATAAAATAATTCACAACTAAGAAGAGAGAATTGAAGAAGAGGGGTCTGTGGTTCGACCCCAGCAGATGTTGGAAACCATTTCGCATTAGCCTAACGCGCCTGCTCGTCACCAATTGTATTTTACTCTTTCTCTTTTTAAAAGATCTTTAAAAATTTAATTTTTTAAAACCCATCTATGTAAAAAA
>JAMYXO010003071.1:0-15000 GCA_033310375.1 Conus canariensis | reverse complement strand
TGTAGGTGAGACATCTCGCACGCTTGAGACGCGCATCTCTGAACACCTGGCCGACATCCGCCACCATCGGCCCAAACCAGTCGCTCTACACTTCAACCATGCCCAACACAACATCAACCATGTCAAAGTCTTGGCACTCTGGCAATCAAAGAGTGACAACTTGGAACGCCTTATGCAGGAATCTCATCTCATTGCCAAACTGGGCACCGTCCATCCTCATGGCATCAACGTCCAAAAGTAGTATGTACCATTCCACCTCTGCAGCTCCAGCCTGAAAAATATCCTCCACCCACTTACTCCTCCCCCCCCCTCCCCCTGCCCTAGTAATGATGTGTGTAGGGGTGTTGGTGGGTATGGCGGTTGCTGGGGGTGGAGGTGGGGGTAACCAATGAAGAAGGCTGACATTACAAATGGAACACACACACACACACACACACTTGACACTCTTGGGAAGGTGGTTGCAGTCTCATGTTTTCCTGAAAAAGTACGCTAGTGTGCAGTCTATGGATGGTGTTTGAATGTTATTTTTTGCAAGGTGGTGTATGAAGGTACAGTGCATCGACTGATGACGTTAATTATCGCCGATTGTTTATTGTTTTGATATTATTTACATGTTTATTTCCAACATATAGAAAGAGTGATCGATTCGCATATTTTCAATCCCGAGATCCGATTAGTGAAGCACGTGCTAAAAGAAGAACGTTGTTGCCGTGAGCTGACCGTGGTGATGTTTGTCAACTGTAGTTCCTGAACAAATGGCCCGTGCTTAACGTGCGAGATGACGGCCCTGCCCACACAGGTGTGCTTGTGTGTTGTGGTGAAAGTCTTTTAACATGCGTGATGTCGGATCTTGTGTCCTTGAACGTAGCCGAGGAAGCACAGGCGCTTGCTGTTGATGATTTATCAAGCAGTAACAAACTACACCACACAGCTGATACAATACAGAAACGTTTTTGGTGTGGCGAAAAGGAATTATGTGTGTGGCGGAATGCGCTTCTGCTTCGATATACTGCTATCCTCGACAATTCCATCACACTCCAGGTGACAGACTTTGATCAAGATGACCGGCCACTATCATCTCCCTCTACACAATGGATCACTACCCTTCCAACCGAACTGGCCAAAACCACTATCCGTCTTTTCTTGGAAACTTCTAAAAGAATTACTATTACCCTATATTTTAAGTCTGCACAGAATTCAGGAACTCTTCTATGCCAAGGAAAAGATTGCACTCTGTGGGACTCGGAAGAATGTGAAAAATTAAAAATTCTCGTTTCGACATTCCTCAGTGACAATGACACCATTACCTTCACGTCCTCTCTTCTCCGTGTACCTCTTACTTTCATCCACCCCCTTGGCCCCATTCCCCTGACCAGCCCCACAATGGACCCTCCCATTGACCCTACAGCAGTGGCAGAGTCTCCAGTCCTCACAGAGAAAGGGTTGTCATCACCTACATTGAGCACATCCGCACCCCCACCCTGTTCCCTCAGTGAGGATCCCCAGACACAGCTCAGTCAGTACACCCCATTTCAGGTTGTCCTGCACCCACCCGTCCCTTCCCCAGCGGCAGTACTACTGTCGTCCACGAAGACCAAGGTGCCAACGATGAGTACCACTCCCCTGGGTCCTAGGAAGAAGACTCTTCGCCGGCGAACTCTCTGTCTTCGACAAACCCACCACAAACCTTCTCCTTCTCCTCTTCATTTGTACAAACAGCGCTTTTTTCAGCTACAAGATGAAGTGAGAGATCTGAATGCCTCCTTGCAAGACATGAGAGAATTGATGTTGTCATTAATTGAAGACTCTAAAACAGCCACTAAGAATGAACTGAAACACAATACTAACTCCACCAAAGATTTCTTCCAGATAAGAATTGATGAACTGACAACCACAATATCTCTGCTCAGAGACACGGTTGAAAATTTAACAAAAGAAAATCATTCACTGAAAACACAACTTGGCAACATCCGTTCGGATATTAAAAGTCTTAAATCTAAAAAAACATTTGAAGTCAGCACACAAGTCAGCAGTGACCGGCCTGTCCCAGTGAGCGGAGATGGTACATCACAGCATGTGGAGCTCTCCTTCCCTCAGCCACAGTCCATGTACAACGGCCCTGGAAATCCGCATCTCCCTCTGGTCAAAGCTGACAGCTCTGCTTCAGATCAGCCCTCAATTCAAAGGTGCAATACTACCAGCTGTGTGGACAGCTACCCACCACCCCCTCCCCCATCATCACCCCCTCCACCACCATCACCACCTCCACCACCTCCACTGTCTCTACCCCCTCTTGCCATGAGAGAGAGGTCATCGACATCGAGGGTTCTTCGCAGGAGTACCACCAGTTGTGTGGATAGCCACCTGCCACTCCCTCCACCCCCTCCACCCCCGCCTGCCATGAGGTCTCTGACATCTGATTCTCGCCTTGCTGACCCAGGCAGCACGCACAGCGAGTCCTTCGCCCCCAGCAGCCTGCCCTCAGGTCCAGCAGGCGTTCCTGGTGACACTGAGGATGGTGAGGAGAGACTCCTGTCCACTCACCTCTCTTCAGACTATGCCATCCCTGTCAGTAACATGTTTGCCCCTTTATCGGACATGGTAAACAATGACAGTGATGGTCAACTTCGTCATCGTAATGACCCTTACAAGAAACCTTCCTCACCTCCCGAGAAACGGATTCCAAAACGCCTCCCATGTGACATTTTGAAATTCATCACAGTCAGTGACCGGGCATCTGCTCTGTTCATTGGCGACTCTGTATTAAGAAATCTGAACCCCAAGAGACTGGCGCTCCGTTCATATAATTTGTTTAAAATCTGTGTTTCTGGTATGACTACTCTAGATTTAATACAATGGCTATCCCATCAACCATGCAATGACCAAATCAAGGCTCTTATAATTCACATTGGAATCAGTGACTGCCCTTCAGGCCCTGTGTCCATCCAGCAGTGGAACCATTTAATCAGGCTATGTTGTCAGGTTTTCCCATCGACTAGAATAGCATTTAGTGCATTAATTCCAGCAAAGGGCAGGCACAGTTTTAACAATTCTATCAACCCTACAAACCGTAACCTCCGACAAGCATGTTTTGATTCCAAAATCAGTTTTATTGACAATACGGATGCTTTTGTTACGAGTTCCGGTGCTCCTAAACTCATCATGTACCATGATCTAATTCATCCTAGTTATAAAGGTACAGCCCATTTAGCATCCACGTTCAAAACCACTATCCTAAACTGGTTGGAGGATACAACTCCACGGCGTAGAAACTCCCAGTCAGGACAAGCTCAGCTCAGTGACAGGCAGAGCTTGAACTACATCCCTCAGGGTGTTCAGCCCCCTATCATGTCAAATGATCTCACCCGTCATAGCCGTCAATCTCGTGCAGCCTATGCACAGAATCCTTTCACCCAGCCATCTCACAGCCACAATCATAACACTGTCATTCAGCCTGAGAACCTGCAGCAGGCTTACAGCGCTGGTCCTCAGTTTGACCCCTACCCCCATCACCATCAGGACTTTGGCCGCTATAACGGTCATGGTAGGCCCAGCAGTCAGGCCCTGCCCACTCTCCAGTCCATGCACCACTTCCCTCCTTTACGGCCGCCAGCAGGCAGTGAGTACCGCCCCTCTCAGCCAAGCTCTCTAGTGCAGCCTCAGCCACCCCAACACAGCAGACTGGAGGACTCCAGTGCTGACTGTGGCTCAGGGTTACGGTCCCAGAACTTGGGTCAGAACCCGGACCTCATCCTGTCAGACCATGACATGAACCCACCGTGTAACGCTCTGTCGATTACACAGTCAAATGACATGATCAGTTATTTACAAATGCTTAACAGATTAACTTCACTCATGTTAAATATTCAACACAATCGAAGCGAGTAATATATACCAAGTATATAGTATTGGGCGCCTGTTATTCCAAAATCGGTTTGTTTTGAATAATATGCTATATACAATCAACTACCTGACATGCTTTTGTGTGTGATTCAATAGTCTTGCAAATGTGTGTGTGTGTGTGTGTGTGTGTGTGTGTGTGTGAGAGAGAGAGAGAGAGAGAGAGAGAGAGAGAGAGGTGAAGTGTTTCTGTGCTGCGGTGGCCTAATTCGTGCAAAATGAACCATTGCAGATCGACTGTATCAGGCTGCACGAAATAATCCTGCGGTTGCCCCTCCATTGGTGTGAACTTCTTTATTGTCATTAGCTGACTGCTTTTTCTGGATTGGATTGATGGAAACGTTTTGATTGATAGCTGTTTGCTCCCTGATTTGTATATATTGGGCATTTTTCTTGTTAGTAATTGCGGTTTCCTTAAATTGTATACTTTGTTATTTTTCTTGTTATTACTTGCACCTTTGATTGGCCGTTCTTTTCTGTATTATTAAGTGATTGTTGTTGTTCTTTGGTCCATTGCCTTGATTCGTTTTTAGAGCTTCTTGCTGTTGTACTTCTATACTCTTTGGTTCATTTGACATCGCTTTTGCTCAGGTGCCTTCTATACTCTTTGGTTCATTTGACATCGCTTTTGCCCAGGTGCCGTCTGAACCTGCCACAGTTTAAGCAGTGATTTATCTAGTGTTCCCTCTCACCATTTTATTTAAGCCATACCTAGTGCTATACACTGCAACATGCCTATGACTTTAGACACATGGCCATCCAAACATGGACTTCGTGTAGGGTACCTTAACATCAATAACGCAACAAACAAAAAAGATGACATTGCAACTATACTTCGCAGTGATGGAAACAGTTTTCATGTATTTTGTTTTTCTGAATCCCGGTTATCTTCTCATATATCAGATGCAGAAATGGACATGCCAGGATACCAAATAATGCGACTCGACCCCTATAAACCAAAATCCACTGGCTTACTTATATATCATGCTTCCTCATTAAAATGTAAAAGGCTAGTTAATTTTGAAAATTATGGTGTTGAATCTGTTTGGATTGAAATAAGTATGAAAAATAGTCAACCACTTGCAATAGGCTTTGTCTATAGAAACCCATCAGAAACCACTGATTGGCAGGACAGATTTAATGCAATAATGGATGAAGTAACCATTCTAAGTTATGAGACAATTATTTTAGGAGATTTTAACATTGATCTGTTAAAAACAAAATCGAAGTGGTATCAAAACTATATATCACATAATTTAGAACAACTAATCGATAGACCAACACGCATAACTGAAAATTCCGCTACTCTAATAGATCATATTTACACAAATGCAAAACAGTCCATTATCGAACTTTGTTCCCCTCCCTATGGCTGTAGTGATCACAACCCAATTTGCCTTACTTGGTTCAAAAACCGTGTAAAAATTCCAAAAGTAGGTCATAAAGTTATTTACTACAGGAGCTTTAGAAACTTTAAAGAAGAAGATTTCCTTACTGACCTTTCTGAAGCACAATTTGACCTCATCTATCAAATCAGAGATCCAAATAAAGCAGCTGAATTTTGGATTGATACGTTTACCTCTGTGTATGATAAACACGCCCCTTTTATAAAGAAAAGGATTAAACAGGAAACAAAACCTCCATGGATAACTAAAGAAATTGACAGAGAAATTAATAAAAGAAATCATTTGAGTAATTTCGGAACGAATGAAGAATTCAGAAAACAAAGAAATAAAGTGACGTCATTAAAACGAAAATCGAAACGTACTTACTTCAGAAAACTGTTAACTTCTACCAAAGATACCAGGCAAATTTGGAAAGCAATTAACATATTAACTAATAAACATATGTCAAAAAGTCAACAAATGAGCTCAGACATATCTGCAGATCAACTAAATAATCATTTTGCAACCATAGCAGATAGAATCATATTAAATGATAAATCTAGTGAAAATGATCTCAGTTATTTAGAACAATACATCCATTCTAAAGATATTCGTGTTCCATTTAGTCTGAAACCCATGACCGTTTTAGATGTTAGTAAAGCCTTGTCTACTTCAACCCAATCAAATACTCGTGATTTAGATGGTATCGAGACAAAAATACTTAAGTTGTCATGTCCTGTTATCACAGATACTTTGACATACTTATACAATTTATGCATAGATAAACAAACTTTTCCTCTAAAATTTAAGGAAGCTAAAGTTATTCCTCTGTATAAAACCGGGGATTCTTCAAACCCATCAAATTACAGACCGATATCCATTTTATCAGCCATAGCAAAACCGATCGAAAAACACATGCATAGGTCTCTGTATTCTTATTTTGCTGATAACAAACTTCTCCATGAAAGTCAGTCGGGCTTTCGAAAACACCATTCTTGCCACACAGCCCTCATACAGCTTATGGACAGTCTTCTTTGCAGCATAAACGAAAATAAATTTGCAGGTATTCTCTTCATAGACTTTGAAAAAGCATTTGATGTCATTAACCATTCTTTGTTGTGCCGTAAACTTGAACTTTACAAACTGACTCCAGAATTCATAAGTCTTATTTCATCTTTTTTATGTGACCGAAAACAATTAGTAGCTGTAGCTGACAAATTGTCAACATTTATGCCTGTCAAATATGGTGTTCCACAAGGCTCTGTGTTAGGACCTCTTTTGTTTACTATTTACGTTAATGATTTGCCTTGTTTTGTTAAATGTAAATGCGAAATGTTTGCAGATGATACATCTCTTCATGAAAACGACTCTGATGTCTATGAATTAACAATTAAGCTTCAAGCAGATATCGATAAACTTACTGAATGGACACAACTAAACCATATGTCCTTAAATGCTATTAAAACAAAGTGCATGTACGTGTCTACAAGACAAAAACGACAAAAATGAAATCAAATTTTCAGCCTTTACTCATATGCAACAACAAAGTTGAGGAAGTCAGTTCACACAAAACACTAGGTGTCATTATTGACAAAGATTTATCTTCGACTGAACATATAACATTCTTAGCAAAACGCCTTTCAAAAAAAATATTTCAGTTGTCTCGGATAAAAAATTTTCTCGATGGCCACTCTCGAAAACTTTTTTTCTGTGCACATATTTTATCATTAATTGATTATGCATCAACCCTTTGGGACAACTGTAGTGAACATAATTTAAAATTAATTCATCGTCTGTACAAACGAGCTTTGAAATTAGTATTGTTAAAATCGAGCTCCCTAACTGATGAAGATTACAAACAACTCAAAATATTAACCTTCCCAAACAGACTCTTTTTCAATAAAGCCCTTTGTATGCATAACGTTATTAATGGAACAGCTCCCCAAAAGATTACAGAAACATTTAGAGTCAATTGCCATAGACATAATCATTTATTGTCCATTCCTAGACCACGCAACAATTTATACAAATCCAGTTTTGTATATTCAGGTGGAAATCTGTGGAATAAACTCACAAAACCCTTAAAAACTATAAAAAACAAAAACACATTTAAGAAAAAATTGAAAGATTATCTCATGAATTGTTAACCACATATCATACTGAAAAAATGTCCATCCTGTGCAGAAAAGAAATACATTGGTAAAGATATACACTTCATGAATGTAACCATAGGGGCAGCAATGAGCATTGATGCCTTTTACGTGAATGGAAGTGAGTGGGGAAAAGGGGGGGAGAGGGGAGGGGGTAAGACGGTATGTTTACTTTTCTTTTGATGAAAGGCATTGTACACGATTTGATTTTGTTGTTGTTGTTGTTGTTGTTTTTTTGTTGGTTTTTTTTTTTTTTTTTTTCCATAGATGGCTTGATGTAAAAAAGCAGATATGCTGCTTATTCAATGTTTCCATCTATAAATAAAATTTTGACTTTGACTTGACACACACACACACACACACACACACACACACACACACACACACACCACTAAATAGAATGCTAGCTCCTTTATCGTTGGTCGTTTCCTTTCCTTTCCTGGTGCCTTTGTTTCCGCTAGTGTTACTGCACTTACCATTGCTACTATCATTATTATCATCATTGTAGTACTGTCTGCTGTTGTTCATTGAGCATTTCAGCTCCTTTCCACCTAATAACATCCTACCTATATTACTAAAAGTTACTATCACAATTATTAACATGACTGTTACTGTAATTATTAATATACCTATTGGATTCCATCCTTCCCATAACTTATTCTTCTGTTTCCTTTCTGTTCTTCCTGTCCTCCCTCTCCCTCCTCCCCTTGGTTGTTGTTGTTGTTGTTTGTTTGTTTGTTTGTTTTCCTCCTTACTATCAGAATTAATACCTTTAGTACCATAAATATTATTAACATTTTTATTTTCTATTTATTATTATTTTCATCTATTTATTCTATTACCATTATTTTTCAATTATTTATTTATGCATTTATTATCATTATTATTTTTTTTTTTTTAATGTTTCATTTATTTATTTATTTGATTATTATAAAAATGTATTTTCTAAATATATTTCTGTATTATGCTTTTATTACCTTAACCTTCACTATCGTTGTTAGCAGTATCATTCAGTACTACTATTGTTAGTATTGATACTACCACCACTAGCATTGACATCACCATCGCCTTCGCCTCTGGGACTGTTGCCACGGCAACCCTGCTGTTTAAGAATCCTCTAACCCACTCTCCGTTCTCCCATACCCATACGTATTGACACCGAGTTGGTAGTAATCTTGTCTTCTTTTTTTTTTTTCTCTCAATATTTTGACCATTATTAGTATTCCTATCAGTAATATTATTATCATCATTACGACTTTGACTCACACACTATTTCCCTTCCAACAGCCTCGTTCTCATTCAACGCCTTCTTCCTTGCGCTGAACTCTGAAGCGATCTGAAGTGATCAAAGCTAAGTGAGTTTTCGTTGTTTTATTCGTTTGTTTCTCACCTGACGAAGACCTAAGAGGTTGAAACGCGTTGTGTTTTGTCTTGTGACTCGTTTGTCCACGTTTCTCTGGGCGGTTCACTAACATTTGTTTAATTTTTTTTTCAGTTTACATAACAGGGTATTCACGAGTCATTAGGCGTATTTAATACCATCTGACTGCGCCATTGTCCCCACTAGCTAATGGTTTTAAAATCCTGAATTAATTGATTAAATCAACCTGTTTTAAGTCCACGTAACAGGGCATTCGCGAGTCATTAGGCGTATTTAATACCATCTGACTGCGCCAGTGGCCGTGTTAGCCGTGGGGGCTTTTTTTTCCCCTTCTCCAGTTGCTAAATACATTTTTTTATCCACGTAACAGGGCATTCACGAGTCATTAGACGTATTTAATACCATCTGACTGCGCCAGTGGCCGTGTTAGCCGTGGAGTTTTTTTTTTTTTTTTTTTCTCCCTTCTTCATTTGCAATGTACATTTTTTAATCCACGTAGCAGGGCATTCACGAGCCATTAGGCGTATTCAATACCATCTGACTGCGCCATTGGCCTTGTTAGTGGATTTCTTTTCCCCTTCTTCACTTGCTAAGTACATTTTTTTCATCCACGTAACAGGGCATTCACGAGTCATTAGGCGTATTCAATACCCTCTGACTGCGCCATTGGTCCCGTTAGAGTGGGGTCCCCTCTCTCCCCCCACCCCACCACCCTTTATTGGACAATAACATTAACTTTCATAGTCCTAGTAACAAAGTATCCACGAGTCTTTAGTCGTATTAAATACCATCTGACTACGTTATTGGCCCTAGTAGCTGTTGAGGATTTCTTTGCTTTTTTTTAACACCTATGACCTAGGACATTCTTTGGTGGTCGGAGGATCACTTTTGTCTAGAACCAAGGGGATGGCACCCTCTGTTGACCCCAGTCTAAAATCGAAAAAGGGGGGAACATTCTGGAGGAAAGGCGCTTGGAACCCCCGTTTGAAGGCATGGGAGATGATCCGGTGCTGAGGGTTCGGGCGGACGTCCACCAAGGTGGGGATGATTGCTGGAACTTGTCTCAAAGGGCAGGAAGTCGAGTTTGAAGACGGATCGTGAGAATAAGTCAGGAAAAGACTCTGACGGGGCTGAAATAGAATCTCTCTCTCTCTCTCTCTCTCTCTCTCTGATTCACGTTCAAGATGGCGACTGCCTAGGACGTTGTGTACGACCAGCGTAAACATTTTTGAAGTTTACCTATTTGGGGCTGACATGTGTATTACTTTGTGCTACAAGTAAGTTTGTGCAGTGTTTCCGATCATGAATGTCAAGCAAAATTATTATCTCTTTAGAACTGTACAGAGCTAGAATAGGAAATTTTTGTCTCCGAACCTGTTCTTCAAAACAAAGAACTAGTAGGCCATTTTCTGAATCAAAATCTTTCTCCCACGTGAAATCCGTTGCTTCAATCAATGTTTTTGTTGCATACCTCTGTGTGCTGTTTTCCTCGGCAATTGTGTGCGTTTTGCACGAGAATGTGTCAACTGCTGTGCATCAGCCAACGGTTACCCTCCCTTTTCAACCTGCTGTTTGTTGTGGAACTTTTTCTTCGCTGTCTTTCTCTGTGTTGGAGAAACCAAATCATGAAGCGTCCTTAGCTGTTTATCTGCCTGGGTACTGTACTGCTGTCCTCACCCTCATCAACTACCTGTTCGGTCTCAGGAAGATCTCATTGTCTGGTGATGTGCACCAGAACCCTGGCCCAGAATCCATGGATGAGAAAATGGACCTGATCCTGCAGAAATTTTCTATTTTAGAGAATAAGCTAGAAGGACAGTACGCTGAGATTCTGCAAACAGTGAGTCGCCATGGTGATAGTCTGAAGAAAATCGAAGACAGGCAGAGGGCAATGGAAGAAACTATCTCACTTTTAGTGCAAGAAACACAGGAGACTAAGCAGGCAGTGAGGCAAAACAGTGAGGATATTGAAGATGTGAAGAGTGAACAGGAGGAGCTACGGGAGACAGTGGCTTGTCTGCAACAAGAAATCGACACTCTGGAACGCTTCTCAAGGCGAAATAACGTGAAGTTCTTCGGAATCGCTGAGTCCGAAGATGAGGGGCCAGAATCGTGTGCTGATGCCGTTACGAACATTCTACAAACATACATACCGAGTCCAGGGTGGCCAGATGACGTTATAGAACGTGCACACAGACTAGGAAAGCCCCAAGGTGCCAGTGCTCAACCGCGCCCCGTGATCACCAAGTTTCATTCTTTCATTGACAACGCAAACAGACACGCTCACACGCATACACGTAACACACGTAACGATGATAAAATAAAACGTGATTCTCTTGCTTGCATTTCATGGAATGTTGATGGGCTTATTTCTAAATTAACAGATCCAGACTTTATTAATTACATTACATCTTTTGATATTGTGTGTCTTCTTGAAACTTATACATTTCCGGATTTTGATTTTTCTATTCACTTCAAAGACTTTATTGTTGTACATAGTCCTGGTGTCAAGTTGTCAAAAATGGGCCGAAGATCAGGAGGTACTGTGTTACTAATAAAGAAATCACTAGAACACTGCATTCAGATTGTAGAAACTGGGCTGGATAACATTGTCTGTGTCAAAGTGTGTAAAAAACTCTTCACTTTTGACAAATATGTACTGCTTGTTGGCATTTACAATCATCCAGTAAATAGCGAATACTACAAACAAAAGGAATTTAAAAACAATCTTGAAAACTCGGTTTGTTTACAGAAGAAAAGAGTGGCCGGTAGCTTGCTCAGTGCACACACACTCAGCGCGCAACGGATCAGTGTGCATACTTATGGAAAAGGTCGGATTATCAAGACACTCTAAGGCAGAAGCGAATAAGTTACAGAAAAGAAGTATTTGAAACTTTAATACAAAATAAAGACGATTCTGATAAGTTTTGGTCAACTGTACGTAGCATTAAAAGAAAAAAAATGGATCGGCCCTCTATCTCAATTGGCACGTGGAAAGCACACTTTGAAACGATTTTTTCACCCGGAGATCGCGAATCGACACGTGTCGACTCAGATATAGAGCAGGACGGAAGCCAGCACGAAGAAAACGATTATATAGATCATATTTAGATGATGAGATAACAGACAGTGAAGTGCACCAGGCAATAAAGAAACTGAAATTAAATAAAGCTTCGGGATTAGATGATATCTGCGCTGAATATTTGAAAACGGCCGAGCCCATTATAACACCCTTTCTGACAAAAGTATTTAACCAAAAATACAAGAATGGTTATTTACCTGTATCATGGACCAAATCAGTTATTATTCTCTACTTAAGAAAGGCGATGCTCTTAATCCTGAAAATCATAGAGGCATTTCTTTACTTAGTGTAGTTAGTAAGGTCTTTACATCAGTATTAAACGAGAGATTGTATAAATGGGCAGAAAAAGAAGGCAAAATAAGTGAAGAACAGGCTGGCCTTCGCAAACAATACTCTACTGTAGACCATATATTTACACTCGTTTCAATGATAAAATCTTATTTGTATGGACATAAAAGTAGAAAATGTTACGTAGCTTTCATAGACTACCAAAAGGCCTTTGACACAGTAGATAGAGACATGCTTTGGAAAATACTCCAAAAGGTTCAAGCTTCCTCAAAAATGATAAACAGTAAACAAGTTGGGTATTTTTTGCTCCCATAAGAAAATCTAACACAGAGTAACTTTTATTCAAGACTGGCACAGCCTTTTAAACTTGAATAAAGTCAGACAAATACATAGACGAACAATCTAATAGTGGGGGAAAAAAAAAACAAGCGCAGGCCAACAACTGAACTATCTTCATAGTAATGACTTGGATAAGATTTGGACTTAAGGAGGGGGTGGGATTTGAAGATGGAGAAACTGGGAACATGAAATTAAGAAAATATGTTACAGATATGAAAACTCTTCACTAGCTGCATAAGGGAACCATCACAATCCCTTTCGAAGGCAGATATATTTGTATTGCCTGCTCCGAGGCCTTTCGTCCGCTGGGTCGGACTCATCAGGGAGACACGGCTGGTTGTGTCTGCGCTCTGGCGTCAAATAGAGACACACCACAGTCCATAATACTGTGGTGTTCTCACCACCAAGGGTGCAAAAAAGAATCCAATAGCACCCCCAAAGCAGCCAGCGAAGAGTAGTAATGAAACCAAACGAAAGTGTGGGGAGGGAAAAAAGTTGCTGAAAAACTAAAGACATTATGCAAATAGTATAAAATGTAGGGGACAATCTTTGAGCCTACGCTTGAGGATCCACCCAAAGATGCAAGGGAGATCAAAAGACAAACACACAGACGGACAGAAACAAATACAAATAACCTCAATTTAATCAAAACAAAATCGGAAATGAAATGAGGCAGGGAACAGTAAACGATAAACAGTAAACAAGTTGGGTATTTTTTGCTCCCATAAGAAAATCTAACACAGAGTAACTTTTATTCAAGACTGGCACAGCCTTTTAAACTTGAATAAAGTCAGACAAATACATAGACGAACAATCTAATAGTGGGGGGAAAAAAACAAGCGCAGGCCAACAACTGAACTATCTTCATAGTAATGACTTGGCAAAGATTTGGACTTAAGGAGGGGGGGAGGGGGGATTTGAAGATGGAGAAACTGGGAACATGAAATTAAGAAAATATGTTACAGATATGAAAACTCTTCACTAGCTGCATAAGGGAACCATCGCAATCCCTTTTGAAGGCAGATATATTTGTATTGCCTGCTCCGAGGCCTTTCGTCCGCTGGGTCGGACTCATCAGGGAGACACGGCTGGTTGTGTCTGCGCTCCTGGCGTCAAATAGAGACACACCACAGTCCATAATACTGTGGTGTTCTCACCACCAAGGGTGCAAAAAAAGAATCCAATAGCACCCCCAAAGCTGTGCCAGTCTTGAATAAAAGTTACTCTGTGTTAGATTTTCTTATGGGGCAAAAAATACCCAACTTGTTTACTGTTTATCGTTTACTGTTCCCTGCCTCATTTCATTTCCGATTTCCTCAAAAATGATCAGAATGTTAAAAGGCATGTATAGTTCTGTCCAGAGTTGTGTTCGTTGGGGCCCAGAAGTGTCAGATTTCTTTGTGTGTCCCTCGGGACTGAAACAAGGCTGTTTAATGTCACCTTTATTGTTTTCTTTATTAATTACTGAGGTAGCTGAAAATGTAACAAAGGACGGTAAACATGGATTTCAGTTTTTACCCGGATTACAAGAAATATTCCTTTTATTATTCGCTGATGACATTGTTTTATTTTCTTCTACACCCAGTGGGCTCCAAAATTAGTTAAACAATCTACAGAAAGCATCTGACACTTTAAATCTAACAGTGAATCTAGATAAAGCTAAAATTATTGTTTTCAGAAAAGGGGGTCATTTGTCTAAAGCTGAATGTTGGTACTACAAAGGGAGAGAAGTGGAAGTAGTTAATAGCTACAAATATCTTGGTTTTACTCTTAGCACTAGAATGGGTTTTGATATTACATAAGATGAATACGTTAGACGAGCAAAACGTAAAGTCGCAGAAATCTTCAAAACAATGTGGGCTTTAGGAAACATGGATTTGTCAATATTTTTCAACCTGTTTGATTCACAAATAAAGCCGATGTTATTGTACGCAGGAGAGCTCTGGGGATTAACTAAATTTCAGTTGATTGAATCAGTTCATCTGTTTGCATGTAAGCGCTTGTTAGGTGTTAGTCGCAAAAGTCCAAATACAATGATATATGGAGAAACAGGCCGATACCCTTTGTATATTGATACTGCTCTAAAGTCAATAAAATATTGGTTTAAACTCCAAAGTATGTCTATCCATAGATTTCCTAAACAGGCACATCTCATGATCTTGAATAAGATCCCCGAATTTACACATGGTCACTCTAATTGTCATAACTGGTCTATATCTGTTAAAACATGTCTTGATACTTCTGGTTTTTCAGATGTTTGGATCAATGGAGGGGTTGGGAATGAAACTATTTTTCTTAAAGAATTAAAGCAGAGAATGATCGATTGTTACATGCAAGACTGGCATTCAAAACTTTCTCAAAGTGAACGGTTTAGCACATATATGTCTTTCAAATCATCCTTCCAATTAGAAAATTACTTGTCAGCTATCACTATTAGTAAATCTCGTTATGCTTTAACTAGATTAAGACTTGGAA
>JAMYXO010000306.1:42500-54370 GCA_033310375.1 Conus canariensis | reverse complement strand
TACTCCTGGGCATGAAGAAGTAGGCGGTTTACAGCAATTTGTTTGCCACATATGTAATGTATATTTTTAGAATACTTTGTTCTAAAAGCATTTAATCGGAACCTATACATCAAACTAGTAACATGTCTGGAATGCATTACAGATAAATTGTTTAAAAAGGATTTGGGATTCGCTGCATTCTTTACTTGTACACAGTGCTGGTAATACTGACTATTTGTTGTTGTTTTTTGTGCAGTTCAGCAAACTGATTTTGAGACACTTTTTCTATGCGCTGGTTAAATTCATGCAGATCTAGTCGAATGTCGAGATGCTGTGATCCTTCTATATTTTTTGCTGCCCTTTTAGCCGCATGATCTGCCCACTCGTTTGGGGTGATTCCGGAGTGAGAAGGAATCCAGCAAAAGGTAATACTGGTACCCTTTAGAGACAACTCATGAATAATATGTTTTATTTCAATAGTCATTTCTAGTCGTTTTTTTTATGCCTCGGGATTTAATGGCTTGTAAAACAGACTTCGAGTCCACACAGAATAAGATTTTGCATGTATCCGTCGAAAGATCTACAATGTAATTTAATGCCATAAGTATGGCTACAAGTTCAGCAGTAAAAACAGAATAATGTTTACCTATGTAGTATCGTTTTTCTGTTTTTAATGAGGGTATTATAAAAGCTGCACCAGTATTTCCATCATCAAGAACTGATCCATCGGTGTATATTTCCAGATAGTCTGTATACTTACTTTCCAAGTGGGAATCAACTAAACATTTTAATAGTTTAGGGGAATGGTTTTTGGATAAATCTGTGTGATCAATGTCAAATATTGGTTGATTTTGCTCCCATTCTGGAAGTGGAGAAAAAGAAGGTTTAATTGCAACATTTTTCCCGTTCAGTTCAGTGTGTGTGTGTGTGTGTGTGTGTGTGTGTGTGTGTGTGTGTGTGTGTGTGTGTGTGTGTGTGTGTCCCTCTCTCCCTCCCCCCTCCCTCACTTGCAGCCTCTGTCTGTCTGTCTGTCTGTCTGTTTGTCTGTCTGTCTGTCTGTCTGTCTGTCTGTCTGTCTCTCTCTCTCTCTCTCTCTCTCTCTCTGAAAACGTGCCCAATGTTGTGTTCTCTGTCATTTATTCTGTCTGCCTTTGAGTGTCTGTCTATCTTTCAATCTGTCTGTGTGTCTGTCTGTCTGTCTGTCTGTGCGTGTCTCTGTATCTGTCCGTCTGTCTGACTACTCTCTCTCTCTCTCTCTCTCTCTCTCTCTCTTCTCTCTCTCTCTTCTCTCTTCTTTTTCTTTCTTTCTTTCTCTCTCAACACAGGCCCAATGTTGGACTTACCTTGCTTGATGGTTAGGAGACATAAATCAATGGAGAATCATGCACACCAATGTCATTTACAATCGTTCCAACAAACCTCATTAAGACAACATCAACTGGAGTAGCAGCATGTTTTGCGTGCATAATGAATGGTACATTATTTGACCAAAGATATATTTCTAAAGCGATCTTGCAATACACTGAAATGCGTATAACCGTTGTTGAGAAATAGGCCATTTACAAAGGCTGGAGTATCATTGCCCACTTCAAACACGCGTAGTGTATGGCATGGGAAATGACAACAGCACCGTTGTAAAAATGTTTCTGAACACTTTGGACATCAGTATCGCCTGTCTGTAGGTAAATCTGTACGACAAATCAAGAGAAAAATAAACGGTAGTTTTTTATGGCACTGACATGTCAATAGAAAAAAAGCACGTGAAGAAGAACGTGGTTGACTATTGATCAACTGCTCTGTAGTGAAGAGGCAACAATGACTGTCCGTCTATCCACCCATCCGTCCATCCACTGATCTATCTATCTATCTATCTATCTATCTATCTATCTATCTATCTATCTATCTATCTATCTATCGTCCACCTGGTCATCTATCTTTCTATCTAATTATCTATCTGTGTTCCTATGTATCCATCTATACTTCTCTCTGTCTGTGTGTCTGTATGTATGTATGCTTGTCTACCTGTGCGTCTGTGTATCTGGTTATTTTTCTTCACGGCAGCATTTGTTTCCATCGTAATACATCTGAAGACAGTATCATTCATATCACCTGTTTTGAGTTCTTTCGTCCGCTGGATTGGACTCATCATGGAGACATGAGTGATTTGTGTCCCTGCTCCCTTTGCATCCCATATAGATGTACCACAGCACATAATGTGATGATAACCACATCACATACAGATGTACCACAGCTCGTAATGTGATGATAACCTCATCACATACAGATGTACCACAGCTCATAATGTGATGATAACCTCATCACATACAGCTACACCACAGTTCATAATGTCATGACAACCTCATCACATACAGATATACCACAGCTCATAATGTGATGACAACCTCATCGCATACAGCTATACCACAGCTCATAATGTGATGACAACTTCATCGCATACAGATATACCACAGCTCATAATGTGATGACAACCTCATCGCATACAGCTATACCACAGTTCATAATGTGATGATAACCTCATCACCAAGGGTTCAAAAATAGAATCCAACAGTACCCCTATGCAGCCAGCGAAAGGGAGAAAAGCAATACGAAAAGCAAGTATGGTAAAGAAATGAGTTGCTGAAAAACTAAAATCATCATGTATAAAATGCAGGGGAATATCTTTGAGCTTAGTCTGGAGGATCCATTTAAGGATGCAGGGGAGCTAACAAAAATGTGTCAACCGCCAGAGAGGTCAGCTCTGCTATTTGATATAATGGTTCAACTATTTTCAGCCACGTAAGTGCTGATGCAGCGAAGAATTGTGCAGAACAGCCTTTACGTGGATCTTCTAAGCGATGCAATCCCCCACTGATTGACCCCAACATAATTTGTTGAACAATTTAGTAGAGGAGGAAAGCAAATGCAGGCTACGCACACACGCACGCACGCACGCACATCTAGCACACAGTTGCCAGGAACATGGAAACAAATAAACATTTTGTTCGATTGTGTCTTAATAGCTGAAAACAGTGTTGTACAAAAATTTGTTGAAAAATTTTCCCAAATGGCCTCTGATTAATAAATTTGGTCCTGAGTTTGTCTCCAGTTTTGCAAAATACAATCACTTTTGGAAGGATGTCTTCGAGGCAATGAATGTTTTCTATTATAAATGTACACCTAAGAATTCCGCTGAACTTCTTGCCGAGCCGATTTTTTACAATAAGCGAATTCAAGTAGGGAAGAAATTTATTGTTTCCAGAGAGCTTACAAACAAAGGTATCTACAATCTTGCACAGTTTTTTTTATGATAATGGGAAGATTTTGTCGCATATGCGGTTCAAAGAAAAATTTAATGTGAACATTGACTTCGTTACTTTTGCTGGTTATACATCGGCAATAAACGATTACGTAAAAAAGTATAATATTACGATCAAGGATAATAAACATCTAAACGAATCACTTTGTTTTAGGAACATATTTGCAATTAACAAAGGCTGCAAAATGTACTATGATATACTGGTAGAAAATAATCTGAGACCAAAATGCTGTTACAAATGGGACTTAAAGCTGTCAACAGTCCATGACTGGAAATCCTGCTTCCACTATATACATAAAATAAATGACGTAAAGCTTAAATGGTTTCAGTTGAAGATTGTACATCGATGCCTAGGTACGAACATTATCCTAAGGGAAATTGGAGTAGTTGACCACGATACTTGTAATTTCTGTGGAATGCACAAGGATAGTATTGATCACATGTTTTGGAAATGTGACATCGTACAGGTTTTTTTTTAACAATCTCATTGATTTAATGAAAGAAAGGTGTATAAATGCAAGAAATGTACGATTAACAGAATCATTTGTGTTGCTCGGTTATGACAGTAACATTTTTACAGACAGCATCTTTTCTTTCTTAATATTATTTGCAAAATACTATTTGTACACTTGTAAACTAGTGAAACAAAATCCACAGATATCTGTCTTCCTGAAAAAATTAATATTCAGATATAAAATCGAAGAATATAATGCCTGTTTACAATTAAACCAGGCACATTTCTCTAACAAATGGATAACATACACACCATTATTATCTGACGACTAATCAATTAATAATATACTTTACAAAATACAGTTATACGTATAATAAACAATTACATCGGATTGTGTCAATTCATTCGATTCGCCTGACAGTCATTATCCTTTGCCCATCTGTTCTCTGTATGATAAGCATACACTTAATTTCAGGTGATCATTTTTTTTTCTTCTGAAAAATGGCTATTTTTGTTCCCGCATATAATCAAATACTTATATTTGTGTGTTACACTACATATGGTTGATATAGGTCTTGTTTGCCCATGTACTCTCCATTGTGTTTTACAGCTTGTTTGTCCAACATCCAAAACTTGATTTAAAACATGTTACTGAAAGCATTTGAGGTCAAGCACAAACCCAATCCAATCTATCTCTCTCTCCCCCTCCCTCCCCCCTCCCTCCCTCCCCCCCTCTCTCTCTCTCTCTCTCTCTTGCTTTTTTCTAGCTTTATGTTTGATTCACTTATTATGATTATGATTTCTCTTGTGTATTTGTTATTGTCATTTTGTTTAAAGCAATTAAAAAGTTTAAAAAAAAAAAGGTTTGTGTGGAAGCTGCCCACAAAGAGTTATCTCTCACAGATCCAGAATAGAATAATCATCTATTGCTCTGATGTGTTCATTAGGAAAAAAAAAAGAGAGAGAGAGAGAGAGAGAGAGAGAGAGAGAGAGAGAGAGAGAGAGAGAGAGAGAGAGAGAGGGTAAATTAAACACAATTTGTTATTGTTCTTTTCCTGAAAACAATATTTGTTAGAACGATTCGATGAACAGAACGAATTCGAATCGACATAAGCTTGATTTGTGAAATTATTATTTTTATTGTATCGTGAACAAGAAATTTTAACTCAAAATAAGTTCATTCCTCGTTTCTTTTAATTTGTTTGATTTGTTTCACATGTACGAAAAGTATCCTACTGCGAAAAAATGATTTATTATTTTTGTCAGCTGACCAAAACGTGTGTGTTGAAAAGAAGGAATGGCCTCCTACACCATGGAACCTTAAGGCGACTAACCCTTATGCAAGATGAACAGAAGTGACGGCCCGAAGAAAGAAAACATGTTGATTCAGCGTGATGGGATTGTCTTTTCTCTACAACGCAGCTGGAGCCTTAGGACACAGATGGAACGTTGTAAAACATGTTGATTCAGCGTGATGGGATTGTCTTTTCTCTACAACGCAGCTGGAGCCTTAGGACACAGATGGAACGTTGTAAAACATGTTGATTCAGCGTGATGGGATTGTCTTTTCTCTACAACGCAGCTGGAGCCTTAGGACACAGATGGAACGTTGTCAGACTTCCTGACACAATTAAAGGCCAGCTGCTTATTCTGAAACATACTGAGTTTGTAATGAATGTCCTGTTGTACAAAAGTCACTGAACTTCTGAAGACAAGTCGTGATATCAGGTGATCGCCTGAAGATGGCCTCATGCCACCAAAAACTGTGGTGGATGCTGTGGGTAGTAAGAAATGTCTTCATATCTTTGGGCGCAGCTCTGCACAGCAGGGCTGAGTTGTGGCAGATCAAATCCTTCAATCTGTTTATCCAGACATCTTCTCTCTGCTATCTTCCCACGTGGTGCAGACCAAGAGAGTCAATGATGATCGTGGGACGAGAGTTATTCCTGACCTAGATCATGGCATAATTAATTCATTGACAACATAGTCTTCTGTCTGCTATATCCCCATGTGGTGCAGACCTAGAGAGTCATGATGAGTGCAGGAGAGATTCTGACCTACTGGCATAATTATTCATTGACAACATAGTCTTCTGTCTGCTATATTCCCACGTGGTGCAGACCTTATCTTCCCATGATGTGCAGACCTAGAGAGTCATGATGAGTGCAGGAGAGATTCTGACATACTGGCATGATTATTCATTGACAACATAGTCGTTTGCCTACACTTTATGTCCCACAACATAACTCTCTCTCTCTCTCTCTTCTCTCTCTCTCTCTCTCTCTCTCTCTCTCTCTCTCTCTCTCTGTCTTCTGTATGTGTGTGTGTGTGTGGTGTGTGTCAAGTCAAGTCAAGTCAAGTCAAAATTATCTTTATTGAGGGTTAAAGAATAAGCTTTCCAGCTTTTTTACATCCTGCCCTCATAAACAAGAAAGAAACTAATTGAACATATAACTACAAGCTCAAAAAACATTTTTAAAACACACACTTTCTTTCATGCAAGTACATAACTCTCGTATGAAATCCGAAACAATAATGAAACTATTGTTGGAACTTCAAGTTCAAGCAGAGAGAGAGAGAGAGAGAGAGGAGAGAGAGAGAGAGAGAGAGAGAGAGAGATGGGGATAAGGGGATTGAATTAAAGGAAATGACTTCAATTGATGCGCAGAGTTTCTATCAAATGCATTTTTAGTGCTTTTTTAAATGTATATTTTGAGCGACATGATTTTATGGAGGAAGGCAAATTATTCCATGCGGTCCCTCCAGAGTACAGAAAACTTGATTTATAAAGATTACATCGAGGTCTGGGAAGAGACAGTTTATGTGTATGTCTGTAACTATTGAAGACAAAGCTTTCAAAGATTATCTTCGGGGCTGATCCATTCATTACATTGTACATGCTCAAGCATTTGTTGAAGTGGAGTCTGTCTTTAAATGGAAGAATATTTAAAGTTTTGTAATCACTCTTTGTCAAGGTACTGGATTTCAACTGAATTAATTTAATGGCCCTTTTATGCAGACGACTTACTAGTTTCAGATTAGTTTCACTGGCATTATCCCCTAACGTGGATGCATAATTGATAAGAGAAAGAATGTGCGCATGAAAGAATATCTTTCTGGAGTGAAGATTTAGAATTTTTTTTATCTTTGAAAGTTGATATATTCTCTTAGAAATACGTTTTCCAAGATCCGCAATGTGGTAAGACCAAGATAAATCGTTGTCAATGATAACACCTAAAACTTTATGCGATGTAACCTCTTCAATCTTTTGTCCTTGGGCATGTAATGGCGCAAATGAGGATGTCATTTTCTGTCGTTTCTGGCGTGTAATGACATACATGCATTTGGTTTTACTAGCATTGAGGGACATATGATTCATTTCTGTCCATGTAATTAGCTTGTTGATATTTTTCTGCAGGTTATTTACCAGTTCAGTAGGGTTACTACTGTGAGATTGTAATGAGGTATCATCAGCAAACATTTCACAACAACATTCTATAAACAATGGTAAGTCATTTATATAAATAGAAAAGAGTAGGGGTGCCCAATACTGACCCTGAGGGACACCAAATTGTAAAGGGAGTAACTTTGACCTTTTGGAGTTGATTTCAACAAGCTGTTGACGATCAGTGAGAAACGAGGTAAAGAATTTTAAGGCTGTATTCGATACTTTGTAACACATAAGCTTTTTTATTAGAAGGGAGTGGTTTATAACGTCAAACGCTTTGCAAAATCTACAAAAAGAATTCCAGTAAGGTCATTATTGTTAATATTCGTAAGACATCTATCGATAAGTTGTACAAGAGCAGTGTGACAAGAGTGATTTTCTCGAAAACCTGATTGATTTTCATGAATCAGATCGTAATATTTAAGATGAGAATATAGGTGTGTTTGAACATGTTTTTCGAGTGGTTTAGACAACAGGGATAATATTGAGATAGGTCTATAGTTTGAGAGATTGGTGGGATCACCTTTTTTATATAAAGGTATAACTTTTGCTTGTTTAAATCTTAAGGGAAAGTGGCTTTTATCAATACACAAATTATAAACGTAAGTGAGTGTCTCAGCAATGGTCAATGAAGGATTGTTAGTATCTTGCCATCAATTCCATCTAAGTCCCTTGTCCCTGACTGTTTTAAGTGTGTTAAATAATCAAATATTTCATGTAATGACAATGGTGGTATGTCAAAACACGAAGAAATGTTTTTACATCGACAGTATTTTTCTAACATACATAGATCATTGTACTTTGTTTTATCATTTACAATAACATCCTTAGTTATATTTGCAAAATGAAAGTTGAAGTCTTCTGGTGATATTTCTTTTATTGGATTTTGCATTCTTGAATTATTGTTAGTCAAGAGATTGATAGCTTTCCAAATTAAGTTTGAATTTTGAGAAGACGAAACTAAATTTTGAAAATATTGTTTCTTTGCTTTTCTCTTCATGGAATTTACTGTATTCCTTTGTTTTCTGAACGACACTTTATCCTTTGACTTGAGGATATGCTCTCTTTTGTATATCTCATTGTCTATCTCCTTTGTTAACCATGGGGGTTAATGACATGTTTCACTCTTTTTCTTACAAACGGCGCGTGTTTATCATATACTGAATTGAATGTACTTATCCAAAAGTTCACAGCATCGTCAGGGTTCCTAATCTGATAAATGTAATCTAATTCAGAGTGAAGCAAATCATTAAGGAAGGCATTTTTATCAAAATGCGTGAAGCGTCTATAAAAAAATTTCCTTATGTCCAGACTTTGGAATTTTGACACCTTTCTTTGACCATGTTAGACAAACTGAACAATGGTCACTACAGCCTGTCTGTACAGAACACATTTCCACTATGTTATCTTTAGTGTTGACGTAAATGTGATCAATAAGAGTTTCCGTTTGTTCAGTGATTCGAGTAGGACGACCGATTATTTGTTCCAACCCATACATTGCATAAGTATGACTCCATTTAGTCCCAGGCACAGTTAAGTTATGTTAAAGTCTCCAAAAAGAATAATTTCCTTTGATTCCAGTATTGCGGCATCCATCATTAAATTAAACCTATCGAACCAATCAGTGGTTTCTGCTGGGTTTCTGTATAGGAATCCTACCATTACTGGCTTACAGTGTTTAAGATTTAATTCTATCCAGACGGATTCTACGTTGTAGTTTTCAAGATACTCTTTTCTTTTGAAGGTTAATGATTTAGCAAGGTAAAGAAGTAAACCTGTTGTTCTAGGTGCTTTTGGGTCTAATCGGATTGCATCATAATTTGGCATGCACATATCAGAATCTGGAATCATATCGGTTAAAGACTCTGCTATACAAAACACATGAAAGCTATTACCATTGTTGTGAAGTATTGCAGCGATTTGATCTGTCTTATTTCTGGCACTGTTTATATTTAAATAACCGATGCGAAGACCCTCTTTTGAAGGCCATGTATCTAAAGTAGATGACATGACTATTTAAGTGCACTGCGTATACTAACAACAAAAAAAAAGGCGCATTACACGCAGTTCTTACGATCGCAAATTATAGGCAGTTAATACATCAGATCATGTAGTTGTAAGTCCAGAAACTGCCGGTGAAAAAGATATTCACAAAAAAAAGAAAAGAAAACTATAGCGGTAACAATATAAAATTATGATCAAACCATGGACACAACAGAAAGCGTGAAACCCTTGTCAGATATGGATAGGTTGTCCGCCCAAAAATGTTGTTGCTTTTTTCTGCTCCCTTAAAGGAGAAAAAAAAATCTTGTATATATTGAAAAAAAACAAAAAAACAAAAAAACCTTTAGAAAACGGGCCTTTGTTCAACCAACGCAACAACAGTAATTTAGAATGCCCTAAAATACAAAAGAACACTTGTAATTAGAAGAAAAAGTATATGCACGCACACGTCACTTTTGACACGCTACGCAATAAGAAAAAAACGTCAGTACAAATCCAGCAACAAATCGAAAGAGGAGTCTGCAAAAGAATGATGGGCTCCATTCAAGTCCAGCAACTGCAATATTCATACACACACGCACGTGCACATATACACGAGCACGCACGCACACACACACACACACACACACACACACACACACACACACACACACGCGCGCGCGCGCGCGCGCGCGCATACTCACACACATTGTGTTCTCAACACGGAAATGGGCGCTGATAAATATGGCGAGAATTCATGTAGTATGCCATCAATCTCAAAAAATGGTCGTATGGAATAGCAGGGACTGTTTGTGTCATGTTCACGGGAATGTCGGGTCTAAAGATCGGTTCATGGATCCTTCCACCTTGAACTGAGGGAACTGTATTTGTTCCAGAGTAGTGGGGATAATATGATTGGGATTCACTGGACTGACTTGTTGGAACTTCGTTATGTGTGGAAGGGAAGGGTGGGGAGGTTGGGCCCTGGAACGTTCTAGCAGAGGTACTTGACATTTGTTTTGGTAAGCGGTTTTCTCTGTGAAAAAGAGGGGGATAATGATTCATTGATTCCACAGGAGGACAGTCACGGGGTGGGATATTGCTATGCTGACAAATTCTGAGTCTGTATTCCTTAGACTATTCTGTGGATACCGATTGCTGTTTTTAAAGTTGTTTGGGTATATATTACCACGAAATCTCGGGGCGACATGTTCTTTTGGTTTTGATTTAGACTCAAAGGCTTGAGAGTGGAAAAGGTTTTCCTGAGATTCAGTGCAAGTCTAGCAGCGCCTGCTTCACTGGGATAAATAAGACTGGTGTACAGAGCCAGTTTGGGTTTACCTGTACTAGTTGTGAAGGGGGGTAGTTATCAATGAAGCCCGAGTTCAGGATTTCACAGGCTTTTTGCATGTTCAGATTGGATGGTTCTATCACAGTATTTAAGTGGTGTTTGCCTCGTGCAGGTATTATTGAGCTGAGGATGATTCTAGCGTTGGGGAATACCTGAGAAGTTAAATGTATTAAGTCACACCATGTCTCTTTAGTGATTTCTCCTGTGGATCTACAGTCATTTACCCCCACATGTATGGCTACTGTTCTGGAGACTGGGAGAACCACGTTGGTGCTGCAGCCACTCTGTCAGGTCAGAAACAC
Organism: Conus canariensis; assembly: GCA_033310375.1. Taxonomy (NCBI): domain Eukaryota; kingdom Metazoa; phylum Mollusca; class Gastropoda; order Neogastropoda; family Conidae; genus Conus; species Conus canariensis. Next base: position 43,537 of record JAMYXO010000306.1, on the reverse strand, counting down.
ACAAACCTGGTACATGGATTTTGGACACAATTTCTTGACGGGGTGCTATTCTTGGAGGTCGATGTCTCTCGTGACGGAATCTCCTATCAGGAGAACTGAAGCTCCGTCAGATACAGAACGAGTGGACAAAATATTGCGTGCAGTGTTCTTTCGGGACACTTCCTTCAGATTTGTAGAAGGACGGTCGGTACCTCTACCTGAATTGATTGTTGTTCGAGGTCTGATGTTGGCAGAATTGGTTAAAGCATCAGCTTGATTAGTGAGAGGGCTGAATCGATTGGAGGTCTGGACTGAGTACACACACTGTCTTCTTGAGGACACCGGCTGTCTTCTTGTCCGCAGGTAGACAGAGGCTTACAGTCAGGAGCTGGGGAGTTGTGCCTTGTTCCATGGTCATTCACAGTTGGTTGCTGAGAATCTCCCTGTTGATGATGGTCGATTGGCTCTTTGCTGGGTACATGATTCGTGGAGCCTCGGTGACTTTCGGTCGGGAGTGGTGGAGACTACATCTAAAGAAGTATTTTCCAGAGCTGTCTTGCCACCTACACACTGTGTACTGGTGGAGATCACATCAATGGGCGAACTTTTTGAATCTGTGTCGTCACCTTCACATTGTGTACTGGCGTCGCATGATCGGCTGGTGTCAACTTTTTCACGTCGCTGTATATATTACCCAGCTGAGTTTTTAATGAATGGTTCTCTTTACTTAATGTGCTCACTTGTTTATCCAGGTCACAAATTCTTGCTTCGAGAGAATGAACAAGTGAGTGGAGAACGTCGAAGTTAGAGGCTATGTGTGTCCGCATTTCATTCTTTGCACACACCTTGACGTCCTCCATCTGTTCAGACACTGATGTCTGAAGGCCAGAAAGAGAGAGCTGGAGATCTGAAACAGCCTCTTGCAGTTGCTGGAATCTCCCAGTATAGAAGGCCGGAGATAATGCTTTGGTAGGTGTCTTTTTCTATCTGGGAGTAAAACAAAGGGTACGTTTGCGGAGTTTTTTCATTTGTGAACGGCCCATCTTCATGATATGCAG
>JAMYXO010000306.1:25000-35000 GCA_033310375.1 Conus canariensis | reverse complement strand
TTAAATCGAGGTTACTTGCATTTGTTTCTCTCCATCTTTGTGTTTGTCCTTTGATCTCCCTTGCATCCTTGGGTGGACCCTCAAGCGTAGACTCAAAGATTGCCCCCTACATTTTATACTGTTTGCATAATGTCTTTAGTTTTTCAGCAACTTTTTTCCTCTCCACACTTTCGTTTTGAAACATTTACTACCTTTCGCTGGCTGCTTTGGGGGTGCTGTTGGATTCTTTTTTGAGCCCTTGGTGGTGAGAACACCAAGGTATTATGGACTGTGGTGTATCGCTATTTGACGCCAGGAGCACAGACACAACCAGGGGGAGGGGGAGGGGGAGGGCAGGGGGGGGGGGGTGATGGCTCACTAACATATCATAACTTCTGGTCAGATACTGGTATTTTGAAACCTGATCGTTTCTCCTCAGTGACCTTGTAAAGTGGTAACTTGACTCCTTTCCTTTTCAGTTTTAAGCAGAATGCTGTCCCAGAAAAAGACTGGTGTGCAATACCATAGTATCTTTGTTGAGTTTTCAAAAAACCCAACCAATATATAGTCATATATTTAATTTATTTATTCTAGTAGTAGTAGTAGTATCATTATTGTTATTATTACTATTGTTGTTGCTGTTTTTGTTGTTATTATTATCTCCTGTTTTTGATATATACTTATTATTATATAGATGTATATATACTTTTTAATATATTTTGTATTATGCTTTTGTTATCATTACCATTATTACCATCATTAATGCGATTGTTAGCATTGATATTACCATCACTACTTTTGCATTACTAACGCTACTGCCGCTATGACTGTTGCCACTCAACCATGCTGTTTAAGAATCCTCTGTTCCACTCTCCTTTCTCCCATACTACAAATGCTATTGCCATATTTTCACCAAAGGTGGTAGTAATCCTGTCTTTATTTATTAACTATTTTTTCAATAGCTTGATCATCATCATTACCATAAATGATATGATTACCATCATTACTACCTTGACTCACACATCATCTCTCCCACCCACCCACCCCTCCCCCCTCCTTAGTATTAGGATTAGTATTAGTATCTACCGGTATCTGACCAGGTGTTATGATATGTTAGTGAGTTTCCTCCCATTTGGAGATTGTCTCCCCTTTGGAGACTATAAGCTTGCTGAAGGCTCATTTTGAGAAGCATTTATTATTCCCAATTCACCCACTCAAGCACATACTGTTACTTAGGCAGAATTATCTACCACTGCAGATATGAATGCTTATCTTCCCCTATTTCTTCAATCTAAGACATAACAACAAGCTTTGCTTATAAACAAGTATTTCGTGCAGTCATTGCAACACCAAACTGCTCTGTAAATTGCTGGAATAGTGCTCAGTTACGTATCCTTGGAATTTATTAGTTTATTCTAATTCAGTCCCTTATGGATTCATTCCAAGAACTGGCCCACAGCACGTGTGTCTTAAGAGGCTATCACTTTATATGCTCTACATTTCACAAGAAAATAGAGCTTGTTTTGCTGTTTCATGATTTTCCTTTGCTTCTTAGGTGGCACCTTTGGTTGGGTTTTTGAAAACTCAACAAGCATACTATGGTATTGCACACCAGCCTTTTCTGGGATAGCATTCTGCTTAAAACGGAAAAGGCAGAGGCGTCAAGTTAGCACTTTCCGAGGTCACTGAGGAGAAACAATCAGGTTTCGAAACACCGGTATCTGACCAGGCATTATAATATGTTAGTGAGTTTCCTCCTCTTTGGAGATTGTCTCCTTCTTCGAGACTATAAGCTTGCTGATGGCTCATTTTGAGAAGCATTTATTATTCCCCGTTTACCCACTCAAAGCACATACTGTTACTTAGGCAGAATTATCTACCACTGCAGATATGAATGCTTATCTCCCCCGATTTATTCAGTCTAAGACATAAGAGCAAGCTTTGTTTGTAACTGAATATTTCTTGCAGTCATTGCAAAACCAAACTGCTCTGTAAATTGCTGGAATGGTGCTGTCACTTATCAATGGAATTTATTAGTTTATTGTGTTTCAGACCCTTGCAGATTCATTCCAAGAACTGGCCTTCAGCACGTGTGTCTTAAGAGGTTATGTTTGTTTTATTTTTTCTACTTTTCACAAGAAAATGTAGCTTGTTTTGGTGTTTCATAATTTTCTCTTGTTTCTTATGTGGCACCTTTGGTTGTTTTTTTGAAAATTCAACAAACATACTACGTTGTTGCACACCAACCTTTTTCTGGTATAGCATTCTGCTTAAAACTGAAAAGGCAGAGGGGTCAGGTTAGCACTTTATAGGGTCACTGAGGAGAAACAATCAGGTTTCAAAATACTGGTAAGTGACCAGGAGTTATAATAATTTATGTTAGCAAGTTTCCTCCCATTTGGAGGTTGTCTCCCCCTTGGAGACTATAAGCTTGCTGAAGGCTCATTTTGAGAAGCATTTATCATTCTCCATTCACCCACTCAAGCACATACTGTTAGTTAGGCAGAATCATCTACCACTGCAGATATGAATGCTTTATCTCCCCCTATTTCTTCAATCAAGACATAAGAGCAAGCTTTGTTTATAATTGATTTTTTTTTTTTGCAGTCATTGCAGCACCAAGCAGCTCTGTTAACTGCTGGAATGGTGCTCAGTTACTTATCCTTGGAATTTATTAGTTAATATATATATATATATATATATATATATATATATATATATATATATGATAATATTAGTAAAGATATGATTATTATGAATAATAGTAATAGTTCCTATACTGATACCAATGCTAATACTAATTCTAAGGGGGGAAGGGGGTGGGGGGGGGGGGGGGGGGGAGGAGGACAGAAATACAAAGATGTGATGGAAGGTATACATTATGGGAAGGATGGAATCTAATAGTTATATTATATAAATGATAAAGGTGTTAAGTAATATTGTTAATATCAGGTGATCATGTCACTGGCTTCATTGTAAAACATTTTAATTATTTTCTTTTTACACATGTCAATACCCTGATTTATGGAAAGAATCTCTTATGTTACCATTGTTTAAAGAAAAAGCAACATTAATGATCCAAAGAATTACAGAGGAATTTCTCTTTTAGACATAAGTAGCAAAATACCTCTATAGTTAATTCACGATTACAGGCATGGGTCGAGCAGAACAATATCACTGGTGAATTTCAAGCAGGGTTTAAACGAAATTAGTCTATAACCGACCATAAATTTACATTGTTAGCAGTCATTTAAAATCAATTTTCATTAAATAGAAAAATGCATGCAGCTTTCATTGATTTTGACAAAGCGTTCTACACAATTTCAAAAAAAAAAAAAAAAAAGCTGTGGCCAATTTTGCTAAAGAATGGAATGAGAAGAAAAATTAACAGATGTATTAAAAGTATATATAATGTTGTTAAAGCTCGAATTCGTTGTGGTACACATTACACATGTTATATTAATTGTACGAATGGTGTGAAAAAAGTTGATATTTGTTGACCTCTTCTGTTTTCTTTATTTATCAACAAACTTTCGCTTGAAATCATAAATGAGGGTAGAGATGGTGGCAGTTTCAATATGGATATGAATGAATTCTTTATTCTGTGTTTGCTGATGGCATTATATTATTATCAGAAACTGTGGTAGGGTTGCAGATGCAACTAAACAGTTTTCAAAGAGCTGCATGCCAGATACAACATACCATTAAATTAGAAAAAAAAAATCGTATTGTTTTGGGGGGCTGGAATAGCTCAGTGGTAGAGCTCCAGACCCGTAATCCTGGGGTTGGGGGTTCGAATTTCCGCCGAGGTGTTTCGGTACAGGGGGAGTTTTCTCTTGGAGTTAACATTGGTTCTGACTCCATTTCCCATACAGTCCTTCGAATGAGACTATAGACCGAGGTTCCGTGTGTGAACGCACGCATAACATGTTGCACACACGTAAAATTCCATGACTAACTTTCGGAAGGCCAAGGCCAGTTTGGCCGTTGGTATGGATGACACGTTACACATAGGATGTACCTTCCCTGAAGTTGGAGTATGGCTGCCTTAATGGCGGGATAAAAAAAAAAAAAACAGTCATACACACAAAATTCTACTCCCTTTGTTGGGCAGATGAGTTTGATACTTGTCTGTGTATACAGGGAGTGCCTGCAGGAGTATCAGCCTGCATACGCAGGAGAAGAAGCAGCATTATCTATAAGTTGAATTAAATAATAATAACTTAGATATCTTCAAATCACAGATTCAGTCTATGCTTCTATATGGTGCTAAGATTTGGGGTTTAGATGATGTTTCATCAGTGACAGAAAGTGTTCATTTGTTTGTTAAAGAAGTATCTAGGGGTTCGTATCAAAACACTGAACGATCTTGTACATGGTGAATTGAATCGATTCCCCCTGCCTGTTAATTCTAGTGTCTCTTGTATTAGATACTAGTTGAAAATAACCCGAATGGAGGCGAATAGACTGCCATCCAAGCTTATAAAATGTTATTCTATTTGTCAAAGATTGGAAAAGACCGCCATTGGACTTCGAAACTTTGTAATGTTTTGAATAGTTATGGTTTCAGTTTTGTATGGAAAAACCAAGGTGTAGGATGCATAACTTCTTTTTATAAGAGAGTTCAAACAAAGACTAATTAACCTAGTTTTCATGCCTATATTGGGATGACAGTTTCATTCACATTTGTATCATATATTCATTGTCATTGATCACATCCTTTCAAATGGGGCTTTGGCCTTTTTGAATAAAATTCTGTTCTGTTCTGTGTGTGCGAGCGCACACAAAAACAGATTTCACTTCCAAATAAACGGTGAAATGCATTGACCATACCATTCGTTTATCGAGATGCTGCCTCTTCTCACAGCCTGTTTAATTACATTTATCATTGTTTTAAACATCCCATGCTAATTTATAAATCTTTAGTGCAATAACATCTTTTTGAGTCATTGGCGAATGTTGCGTGTGCAGATTTACGCTTTCACAGTGCCATCAAATAAGCTCTTTAATGATCAATTGTCTCATGCGTTTCTCGTTGATTTATCACTAGTTTTATTCTTAACCTTCAATTTCAGGACAATGGTGGACTCCATTCCGGCAGTTCTGACCTCACTGCTCTCTGACAGCTGGAATGAATCCACCACAGTGGGCATGTCCACAGACACAGATGACGACTACCAGTTAATGGTTCTCTTTAATTCGATTCGAATTTACCTGCATAAGATATGTCCTGTGTTTATTCTACCTTTTGGAACCTTTGGAAACCTTATGGTCCTCATTATCATGCTACGAATGAAATCAGAGGAGTCCTCCTTCAACATCTACTTCATAGGTATTGCTGTTCTGGATTTAATGACACTCTATACAAGAGTGATCGATTTATGGTTGAGCCATTTCGATATTTGGATACTGAAATACAATGAAGCCATATGCAAGATCTTTGCCTGGATGTCTACAGGGTGTCCCACGATCAGCGGTTGGTATCTCGTCAGTATGTCAGTACACAGGGCAATGTCTGTAGTGTGGCCACATCGTGTCAACGTATTCTGTACTCGTCGAGTGGTTCTATTGGTCATTATTGGAATCTCTGTCTTCGTTGCTGCCCTTTACTCACACTATTTGATTGGGGCTGTACTAGCTTACTTCCCTTCAGTCGATCAAAGTTTTTGTTTTTTGTCGCAAGACGACATTTATGTTCATTTTTTAGATATCTTCGTATACATAGAGCTCTCAGTATACAGTATTCTGCCATTCACTGTCTTGGCAGTGTCAAACAATGTTCTGGTGTGGAAACTTGCTGTGTCAGTCAAGGCAGCCGGCAGACAATTATCCCACGGGGATGTTGAGCAAGTTCAGGCCCGTGAAAAAGCAGCACGCTCTGTGGCCTTGACTGTTATTGTTGTGTCCACCACTTTCCTCGTTCTGACTTTGCCAGTATCTATTACTTTCATATTGTATTATTTTGAAATTGCATGCACAACTGATACAGATTCTGAGTATTCTAAACGATATATGATCTACGCGATCTGTGACACACTGTCGTCCGCTAATAGTGCAGTGAATTTCTACCTGTATTGTTTGACTGGACGGCGGTTCAGAGAGGAGTTCATCAAGGTCATGTGTTGTGGAAGAAACACAAGACCACAGTCTGCCTCAAAGTGATGGGTAATGGCTACGACCAGTCCACACTTCAACCACAGTCACCTACTTTCTCTGTCGGCAACACCACTGACATCATCAAATCTTGAGTATGCTGATATGTCATGAATGAATGAAGGAGCAACAGCACTGTGTTTACTCTCTCTCTCTCTCTCTCTCTCTTTGGGGGGGGGGGGGGTGAACTGTGTCACAGTTCGAGCAGTCGGACATTAACAAGCTCTGAAGTTTATTGTCCCTACTGTCAGTTATCGTCACTGTACAATCCTGTACTTTGACCTGTACTTGAGTCAGGCACCATGCCATCAGGACCAGAAGTATTTAGAGCGAAATGTGGATCCTTCACCACCGTCTACATCTCTTTCATGGCGAAGCGAGCGAGGAAGAAAGCCACCATTGCAATTGCCATGCTGACACCACGATCGAGGACGGACGGTGCAACCCTTGGCCTGCTCCTCACCTTGATGTTTGGGGGCGGACTACTTCTACGCTGTGGCGATGTGGAGCAGAACCCCGGACCCAGGTCGGACAGCATGAAGCAGACCCGGCTCGGCAGCTCATCATGTAGGCAAGGCTGGCGCTTCATCGGCGGACAGTGGACAGATGACACCCACTTCTCCTCAACAGCCCACCAATGCTGACATCATGGGTATGTTGGACTCTATGAATTGTACATCTAAGAAAATGAACATTAAATTCGCCAACATGGAGAGGAGTGTAAAGGATTTTAAGGACCAGTTCGCTGCACTACAACATGGATTGAAGGATCTGAGGGAGGAGGTGGGATCTTTAAAAGAAGAGAATGCTGTGCTAGCAAAAAAAGAACACTGATCTCACTGTGAGACTTGAACAATTAGAAAGAAAGACTGATGATTTAGATCAAAACGAAATAACTTAATTTTCTATGGTATCCCGAGAGATCAAAATGAAACTAGCAAACAATGTGAAGGTAAAATACATGATCTGTTAACTGATGAGTTAGATTTGACACGGGACATTGAGTTTGATTGGGTACATAGATTAAATGCCAAACCTGATTCTCCCATCATCGCTCAATGTTTATTTTTCAAAGACAAAACGAAAATCCTAAGAGCAAAGAGAAAATTAAAAGGGAGTAATATATTTGTGGGCGAGGATTTCTCCTTTCGTGTTAGGGAAATAAGGCGTGGTCTTTCAACCCATCTGAAGAAAGCAAGGTCCGAAGGCAAAAGAGCGGCGATGATCTTTGATCATCTTCTCATTGACGGGAAAAAGTTTTTCCTCGACGACCAAAGCAGATTTGTTGAATCCAGATAGGGGGTGGCCGGCCACTTGATGAAAACTTGACCTACACCTGTGTGGCAGAAGAAGGTACTGACAAAAACGCTACACTGGTAAAATCGCCTGTCACTTGTGGCAGTGTTAACAGTGAACCGTTTTTTGTGGGTCAGAGAGGTGAGTCCGGACAAACTGTGAAAAACACGTGCAAAAAAGTGAACGGCACAGTGTGTACAGATGTAAAGACACCTTTTTCTTTCCTGTCGTGGAATGTAATGGCTTGTTTTCTAACCTAACCGACTGTGATTTTATGTCGTTTATTTACGAGTTTGATTTCATATGTTTGATTGAAACATTTATGGACAAACGTCGTGCTGATATGTTTGTTGGTTATGAAGTCTCTTGTAAATCTCCAGTTACATTTTCTAAATAAGGGAGGCGTTCAGAAGGAGTGATTTGTTTATTCAGAAAAGAAATGTCTCCCTTTGTTAAAATCATCAACGTTAATCATTTAAACTTTTGTGTTTTTGATCGATAAAAGATTATTTGGAATAGATAAGGATAATGTGTACTTTTGTTCCTATATACCCCAGAAGGTTCACCTTTTTATGCCCATTTTGATATTGATAATGGTATTAATTTACTTGAAGAATGTCTCGTTGATATATTGTTACCTAGGGATGTTTATGTGATATTAAATGGTGACCCCAATAGCAGAACCTCTAACATTTCACAAGATATATCTGTGAACGATGTTTTTGATGAACATGTCCATAGTCGGCCTATCAGTATTAATCGACACTCTGAAGACTGTACATTGAATAATTATGGTAAATTGCTACTAAATATATGTACTGCTGTAGATCTGTGCATTCTCAATGGCGTGTGTAAAGGTGGCCTTGAAGGTTGCTATACATACAAGTCTGATACTGGTGCCAGTGTTGTCGATTGTTTCATATTTTCTAAAGAACTTTTTGCTCTTTTGTATGATTCATGTACGCTTAATGTTTTAGAACGCATAGATTCTGACCATTTACCTGTATCACTTTCTATTGCTTTTCCTAAAGAAAATACTGTGCATGCCAGTAGCAAGATAGAAAAACATGTTATAGAAAAAGTCGTCTAGAATGATGAGCACGCTAGTTTGTTTCGTAGTACATTATGTAGTGATGGAATTCGTACAAAGATAGATGTTGATATAAGTTTATTAGATGTGGATATAAATTATGCGCTAAACATGTTTAATGATGGCATGAAAGAAAGTGCAGACTGCATGAGAAGGTGTGTATATATTAATAGTAACAAAGTACCCTGTGACTGGTGTGATAAAAAAATGTGATGCTAGTAAAAGAAAAGCCAGGAGGTTACTTCGTATCAGTCGTCGCACTTTAAAGACAGAGGACAAAAATGTTTACTCAGTTGCAAGGCGAGAATATAAATATTTATTGAAGAAAAAAAGAGAAAGACCTCAATAATTCTTTAGTTCAAAAACTTGTATCATCTATAAACTGTCAAAAGGAATTTTGGGATACTATTCAGAGGATTTCTTTCAGAAGTAAACAGCCCAGGAATAAAATCAGTATTGAAACATGGTTTCAACATTTCCAGGCTCTACTAGAGTCCGAAGTTAGTAACGTGTGTGTTGACCAAACACTTGATGTCAAAGATGACAGTTATATGAATCGACCAGTTACATAAGACGAAGTAGTATTAGCGTGTAGAAAATTGAAATATCGCAAGGCAGTTGGCCGTGACGGCATTATTGGTGAACTATTTAAACATGCTTCTGATCAGGTAATGCGATTCTTTCTTAAATTGTTTAATATATTATTTGATAAAGGTACGTTTCCAGAAAACTGGACTGAATCAGTTATTTGGCCATTTTTTTAAAGGGTGATGTTATTAACCCCAACAATAACAGAGGGATCTCTATTAGTGATATTAGTAGTAAAATCTTTGGGACAATTATCAATAACCGACTGCAAGAATGGGCAGAGGAAAATAACATTACAGGTGATTATCACGCAGGCTTTAAGAAGGGTTACTCAACTATTGATCACACGCTTACATTGCTTGCACTTGCGCAGAAGCAGTTTTCTTACAATAGCAAGTTATACGTAGCTTTCACAGATTTCGAAAAAAGCGTTTGACTCCATTAATAGAAATCTCCTCTGTCCCATTTTGACAAAAAAATGGTTTTAAAGGTAAACTTCATAGATGTATTAGAAGTATGTATGATAGAGTGAGAACCAGAGTCCGTTGTGGAGCGAACTTACTAACTATATTAATTGTTCTAGAAGAGTCAAGCAGGGAGATGCATGGAGCCCTATCTTATTTTCTTTGTTTATTAAGGAGTTAGCTCTTGATGTAATCAACAATGGTAAACATGGTGCTTTATTATTGCTCGACGCTTTTGAATTGTTTATCCTTCTGTTGGCCGACGATGTTGTTTTGATGTCCGAAACTGTTATCGGGTTGCAAATACAATTGGATAGCTTGCACCTTGCCATTAGATCATTGCAGTTGAAAGTCAACATGGAAAAAAGCAATATCATAGTATTTCGTAAAGGTGGTTATTTAATAAGTGTAAGGGAAAGGTGGGTATACG
>JAMYXO010000306.1:7500-12500 GCA_033310375.1 Conus canariensis | reverse complement strand
GATTTGTTTGTTGGTTATAAAACATTTTGCAAGCCTGTGATTAAGTTCACAAATCATGGGAGACGATTTGGAGGTGTCGTATGTTTAATAAGAAATCAATTCATCCCCTTTGTTAGATCGATTGACGTAAATGATCCAAATCTAATTATTTTTCTTATTGACAAATTCTTGTTTGGAACAGACAGAGACATTTTGTATGTCTGTTCGTACATTCCCCCCGAGGGATCTCCTTTTTATGTCTATTTTGATCTAGATAATGGTATTGCTACATTGGAAGACTGTCTGACTGACCTGCTGATCATGATCGAGCTCACGGTGCCATATGAGAACAGAATGGAGGCAGCTCAAATCTACAAGACTGAAAAGTATGCTGATCTGGCAAACAGCCTGAGGAGAGAAGGCTATCAGGTCAAAGTCCTCACTGCAGAAATTGGAGCTAGGGGGTTTGTAGGAACGTCTGCATACAGCCTCATGAAACAGCTCTCAGTTGCAGGGAAGGAAAAAACCAGAGCCCTGAAAGCAATGGCAGAAGCGGCAGAGAGGTGTTCAAGTTGGATCTGGTCAAGGAGGAACAAAAGTGAACTTCATAAGGCTTAATTTCCCTACAAACATCAGGTGTCCCTGTGGCTCAGTGGTTAAAGCGCGAGTCATTAAGTGGAAAATGAGCATGTCCAGAGGGTCATGGGTTCGAATCCCAGCCATGGCTCGTCCCAAGATGGGAAAAAAAAAAAAGGGGGGGCAGCATAGGGACATCCAGAGTCATGAACCGGGTGTGGCCCAACCCCCCTAGAGTGTCAGGAGATAAGGGCCGAAACACTTGCTTGAAGGGGGCTTCTCTTCTGAGGACTCTCTGCTGCCACGCTCTCCACGAGTTTCTTTCTACTGATGTTTATGTTATTTTGAACGGTGATTTAAATGGTAGAACTGCTGATATCTCTCAAGATTTCTTTGGGTTTCATGCTTTTGATACACAACATGATAGTCAGTATTTCAGTGATGCTCCCAAGATAAAACCTAAATAATTATGGGAAATTGTTATTAAACATGTGCACTGCTTTGAACTTGTGCATCCTAAATGGGGTATGTGAAGGCGACCTAAAAGGTTGCTATACATATGTTTCTGACTCTGGAAGTAGTGTGAGTTATTATTTCATATTGTCAAATGAACTTTTTGTTCTTCTGTGTGATGCTTGTGAATAACAGGTTGTAGAACGAATAGATTCTGATCATTTCCCTGTATCACTTCATGTTCGTTTCCCTTGTGGAAACCTAGCAGACGCTAACAAAAGAGGTCATGACGATGTTATAGAAAAAAAAAATTGTCTGGAGTGATGAATGCGCTTCTTCGTTTTGTGATACCCTATGTGCTGAACAAGCGTGTGAAAGGTTTGATATTGCCACAAGTTTAATAGACGCTGATATAAATCTAGCTCTTAATATGTTTAACAAATGTGTATTGGGATGTGCTGAATGTATGAAAAAAGTGTATACATGGTCATGATAGAATTTCAAAGAACTGGTTTGACCATGAATGTTCTTTTAATAAAAGAAAGACTAGGAGATTATTGCGAATAAGTCGCCGCTCGTTGAAGGACGCTGACAGAACTGCATACGTTATAGCAAGACGTGAATATAAACATTTACTAAAGAGAAAAGAGAAAGAATATAAGAAGTTATTAATAGATGAATTAGTAACATCTATAAAGTCTCAGAAGAATTTCTGGGCTGTAATTCACAGAATATCGCTGAAAAGAACTCAACCTAGAAACAACATTTCAGCTGAGATGTGGTTTCAACATTTTCAAGCTTTGTTAGAGATAAATACTGACAATGAGCTAAACCAAGAGCGGCTAGAGGGCTTTGAAGATGAGTCTGATAGCTATATGAACCTCCCATTAGTGAAGAAGAAGTATTATTAGCTATTAAAAAAACTGAAAAACCGTAAAGCAGCAGGCCCGATGGCGTTATTGGTGAACTGTTCAAATACTCTTCTGCCCAAGTTGTGCAATTTTGTGTGAAATTGTTTAACAAATTGTTTGATAATGGTATGTTTCCAAATAACTGGACGGAATCAATACTTTTGCCCATATTTAAAAAGGGTGATGCTAATAATGCAAATAATTATAGGGGCATCTCCCTAAGCAATATAAGTAGTAAACTGTACGGAATGATAGTAAATAATAGGCTGCAAGAATGGATAGGAAAAAAAAACAAAAAAAAAACATCACTGGTGATCACCAAGCTGGTTTCAAAAAAGGTTATTCGACTGTTGACCACATGTTTACGTTAATGGCTATCGTTCAGAAACAGTTTTCCTATAATCGAAAAATTGCTTTTATAGACTTTGAAAAAGCGTTTGATTCCATTAATAGAAATCTTCTTTGGCCAGTCATGATTAAAAACGGCATTAGGGGTAAACTCTACAGATGTATCAGAAGCATGTATGAGGTAGTTAGAGCTAGAGTTCGTTGTGGTGCTAAACTGACAGATTTTATTAACTGTACAGCTGGGGTTAGGCAAGGTGATGCTTGCAGTCATGTTCTATTTTCGCTCTTTATTAATGAATTAGCCATTGAAGTGATCAACAATGGAAGACATGGGGCTTTGCTGACACTGGATGCTTTTGAATTGTGTAGTTTTTTTAGCAGAGGATGTGGTTTTGATATCGGAGACTGTTATTGGTTTACAGACTCAACTGAGTGGTTTACAACGCACAGCTGCTTCTCTTCAACTAAGGGTTAATTTGTCCAAAAGTAACATCATTGTATTTCGTAAGGGTGGTTATTTAAGTACAAGAGAAAGATGGTTCTACGATGATGACTCAATGCCTGTTGTGAATGCTTATAAGTGTTTGGGTATATTTTTTCTCTACACGTCTAAGTTCTGTTGGTGCGTGCAAGGATCTTGCTAGCAGAGCCAAAAATGCTTTACTCTGTATTATGAAGAAATTATATGTTCTCAATAATACGTCTTTTAATGTATTTCTCAAGTTGTTTGATAGTCAGGTTCAACCAATTGTACAGTATGAGTCTGAATTATGGGGGCTAGATGGTGCTGCTCTATACTGTGAGTCTGTGCACCTGTTCGCATTAAAAAGGTCCTTGGGTGTGGACAGGCGCACGCCTAACGACTTGATTTATGGTGATACGAATAGATTCTCCATGTACATAGTTTCAGCACTAAAATGCATTCGTTATTGGCTGAACTTACTTCATATGGACGACCACAGATTACCACTGAAACCTTATAACATGTTATATGGTCTTGATGCTAGAGGAAAAAAACAATTGGGTTAGTAAAGTACGTACTTGTCTTTTTGAATATGGTTTTGGTTTCGTGTGGTTAAGTCAGGGTGTTGGAAATGTTAAGCAGTTTTTACATTGTTTTCGTCAACGATTGGTTGACAGCACTTGGCAAAAATGGTCAGACCATGTGCAGCATAGTGAGAGGTTTGATTTCTATAGAAATGTTTGCAGCTTTCATGATCTGAAACCTTATCTAACTTTAGAAATGGACAGGCACTTGAAATATAGCATGACCAAATTTAAGTTTGGAATATTAGAATTGGCAGTTCACAAGTTTAGATACAAAACCGTTGTTGATGACAATGTCTTGTTGTGTTCACTTTGTAAAGAGTCTCCAGAAAATGAAATCCATTTTGTTCTTTGCTGTCCAGCCCTAAAGAACATTAGAACCGAATGCATTCAGCCAAAATCTTATAGACAGCCTTCTCTATTTAACTTGACTACACTGATGACGTCAACCTCACCAGAAGTTGTTCGAAATTTCTCATTGTTTTTGTATAAGGCATTTAGATTTAGAGAAACAGTTACTTCTTGATGTTCTAAATGATTCATGTTTGGAATGTGACAATCATGAGTATTTATCTCAATTCATGTATTATGCTCACTCACCCCTTCATAAGGGGCTAAGGCCTACATGAATTAATCATCCGAATCTCTCTCTCTCTCTCTCTCTCTCTCTCTCTCTCTCTCTCTCTCTCTCTCTCTCTCTCTCTCTCTCTCTCTCTCTCTCAGGAGATCACGAGAACAACTGCGGCGATACGGATGCATTTGTTTAGCGCTCCATGTAGTTTTATTCATCTTCGCCATTCACTGTGAAAAGACAGCATAACAATTCCAGCGAGTGGAGAGTCAAATATCGGTGAACAGGTCTGTACAAAAAAAAATGATTGACTTATCATTGTGGAAGGCCAGAATTGGCACACACACCCACACACACACACACACACACACACACACACACACACACTCACACACACACACACACACACACACACACAACACACACACACACACACACGCACACACACACACACACGTAACAAGAGGAGCTAAATTTTGATCCACACTGCGAAGTACATGGGACATTTCTCTCTGCCACAACCTGATAACCATTATCATTCATACCCATTATCACATAAAACAGTGGGCATGTGACACCAAAATCAGAATACATCTTTTATGCAAAGAAAAAAAGTGTTGTATATGCTTTTGTGACTATGGCTATCTTCAAGAGTTTGTTACTTTCATCAGGCGTGTAGGTGCAATTCTCAGCAGTGGAGGTCTCCATAAACACTATAATTTGTCCTTTTATAAACAGGATGAAGGGCCTTAACTGTATGCAGAAAGATGAAATCTGTTCAAACTATAGAATGAAGGGCCTTAACTGTATGCAGAAAGATGAAATCTGTTCAAACTGTTCACATTGCCTGAGGAGCCGCGGGATCAGCATCAACTGCAGGCACAAGACTTTGTGTTTGGCAGGGAGGCCACTCAGTTGTATTACTGGCAGACTTTCTTCCATTCGCTCCATTGCACTTCTTAACTTTGTGTTCTTCACGGAGTCACCATGCCACTTTCAAGACGTTTGGCTGGATTTGTTCGTTTTTGTTTGTTTGTTTCATTGTTTGTTTATTTTTCTGTCAGTTTGTAATATTACTAGAATGGTTTGATTAGTGAGGATTGGAGGCTGAAGGG
>JAMYXO010003070.1:0-21336 GCA_033310375.1 Conus canariensis | reverse complement strand
CCAGGCTTGGCTGTACCCCTATTGGAGTCCGGCTGTGGGGGTCCAGGGGTGGGTCCCAGCCAATAAAAGAAAGCTCCTCGAAAAAGTAAGAGACGTCTTTTTTGATACTTTTTTAAATTTTAAAAAATTGAATGTAACAGGTGGGTGGTTGGTTTTTGGAAAACTTGAATGTTTTTTTGTTTCTATTGGGGAATTATCTTGTGAGAGAAGAAATAATTTTGGAAAAGAGTGAAATGCAAAAAAAATTAAACCTTTTCTTTGTGAGTAAAGGGGCGTTTTAAAAAATAAATTCAATTGTGATATGCCCTTTGGGTAAATGAGTGATGCGTGTTGTTCGAATAAAACTGTGTTTGTAAAGAAAGTTGTATGTTACAAACAGGGGTTTGAAAAGGTAAGATGGTTGACGGGATCGGGGGGAAAAGGGATTAGGGAAGGAGGGAAAAAGGGGGAGAGAACTTAAAAAGGGCTTTTGGGCTCACTCACCCCCGCCGCCCCAAACCCCGGCTGAACCCGGTTTTCGCTGTTGCTCCCCGGCTTACCCAAAATGCCTTTTTTTATATTCTTAATAGTAAACACTTTACAAACAACATAAGTGTAGGTTATTGTTTTTAACACAATTTAAAAAATTTTTTAGACTTAGTTTTTGCTTAATCCTTCGTTTTTCTTGATCGTTTTCAAAAACATCTTTTTTCACGATACATTCATCAAAAAGCGTCTCTGTTTTTCATGTGGATTAAAACACGTTTTAAAATGTTCTAAAAAGTTTTTTTAAAAACTGAGTTTATTTTTGAATAAAATCCCACACTTATCCACATGTCTTCCCATGAAACCTTTTGGCCAAACATCACTATATAAATAGTGTCGCGTTCCCCCCAAAACATCTGTATACCGTGGGTTGACTGACTTTTTTGCAAGGCCAAACAACACAATTATAACGCGCGAAGTCGCGGGCCCGTCTCCTTTTACAAACTGTGTGTCCCCCTATTTCTGCCCTAAAAACAATAAAAAACGCCCGCCCCCTACTGCGTTTCTTTTCCCCGGGCTCCGGCGGGGTCTGTTGCAAGGGGGCGGTGCGCTAACACGTTTTTGATAGCGTGACCCCTCTTTTCTTGTTTTTCATCGCGCTTAATTAAGTTGCGGGCCCGCCCGCCGATCATGCTCAGCCCCCCCACTCCTTTTTCAGTCACAAAGCAAGGGCTGACAACAAAGAAAGTGGTCCTCCAGTTCCACTTTTAACCCCAACCCTTTAAATTAAGTCCCCCCAAGTCCTTTTAGTCCCCCCAAAGTCTTAATTTAAGTTTTTAATTTAAAATTCCCCCAATTCTTATCAGTTACCCCAATTTTTAAATCTAGTTTTTTAAATTACTTTTAATTTTTTAAATCAATTTTCCTCAAGTTTTATAAATTCTTTTTTAATTTTCATAAAGTCGTCATAAAATCTTTCAATTTCTTTTTAATGTTAAAATTTTATTTATTAAGTTCTTGAAATATTATGCTTCAAGGGATAAAAAATGTTTTTGTTTTTTGGCGGTTTGGTATTTTTTTTTGTTCAGTTTGATTTATGGTGTGTTTTTTTTGGGCTGCTTTGGTTTTTGCTTCTTTTTTTATTTTTTTTTATAAACTAATAACCCCCCCCACCAACAGCATGACCCCAAAAAAATGCAAACCTTTTAATCCAAATAATCCTGTATGTTGGGGGGACTTGAAAAAAAATTGTTCTTGTTGTGGTCGGCAAATGGTTTTTTTAAATTAGGGGTTATTTGTGATTGAAAAATTTAAATTTTTTTTTGTTTGTTCCACTCTGCAAATTTTTTTCCCTGCTGCAACCCCCGGTGGGAGGTTTTTTTAGGGTCACTTTCTCCACCTGTTCAATTTTTTCTGTTTTTTGTGTTTTTTCGGCCCCAATTTGAAGGGAAAAATTTTTATATGTTAAATAATTAATCCCTTTTTAATGGCGTTAACAAGTTCCAAATCTGTAATATAGTAAATCCTAGAGACTCAAAATTTTTGAAAAAGGGGATCCGCTTTAAAATCTACAAAAAAACTTTTTGAATCAAGGGGGAAACTACAAAACTAGTTTATGTAAAAAAATAAAAACCGTTTGCCCAACACTTTTTACCATTCTTGACCCCATTGCCTTCATCCCTGTTGTGATACTTTAAAATGTCTTGTGGCGACTTTGTTAAATTTTTTTCAAGCTAAATTTCATTTCCAAGGTATGTTTTTTTTTCCCAATTCCCAAAAAGAATAAGTTTTTCCTTTTGACGTTAATACTTGGTCATCAACTTGTCTTTGTAAGTTCGGGAAGTAATCATCGCAGTTCATTTTTTATTATGAATAAATATTATTTTATTTTTTAAAAAGAGCCCCAAAAAAACATTAAAAAATTGTATACCATTCTGCTGTTTTGGGAGGCTAATGTGGGAAACCCCACAATGCTTGGTAAAAACCTGTTAAAATAAAACCAGCAATCTTGGGCAAAAATTTTGAAGATCAGCAAAGCTGATTGCTGTTTTACACTTCTTTGCACAAAATTTTTTTTTAAGCAAGGAATAATTCCCAGACAGATCATATGTAAATTAAAAAAATATTTTTATAAAAATGGTTTTCATGTAATGATGTTTGGGTGGTGTTTGGGGTTTAAAGCGTTGCTTTTAGGGGAAGTAATTAGATTTAGTAACTCAAAATAACAATGAGAGAAAAGACTAACGAGCTAGGAATTTTGCTGCTGCCAAGACCCCTATGAAAAGCAAAAAAGGGAGCGTTGATTTTTTTAAACGAAAACTTAAACAACGGGGAAAAGGGGCTTAAAATTTAAAGATGTTGACCAGGCAAAAAAAGAAATTTTCTAGTAACAGGCAAACAAGTTGAAACATTGCGCCCCCAAAAAATTCACGATTCTAAAAACTCAGAAAACAAAAAGCAAGAAATTTTGTTTATTGTCTTTGGCATGACCCGTTTTTTTGTTGCACAAAGTTTTGGTGAAATAAAAATGTCAAAATTTTATTCTCAAAAGGAATTGGAAGGGAATAACCCAATTAAAAAAAGCTTCCCAAGCAGCGGGATCAGTGAAAAACAGCAAAAAAATTTTTCAAAAACAACATTTGGAAAAATTTATTTACCAGCCCCCTAAACAATAAAAAGCCACACTTTGTAAACCATACCGAACACCCCCATCAAATGGTCTTATATTTCCCCATGATACGTTTTAGACAAAATTTAAGTACGCACTTCATCATGAATAGCTTCAAGATACAAAGATGCTAAAACCATTAAAAACCAAAAAAAGGTGTTCTGCTGTTGCTGTCGCTTAAAACTGATATATCAACGGGCCCGTTAACTTCCTCGCTGATTCAATCGGGAGGGAAAGAATTAAAAGGTCAAGTAAAAAAAATTATTGTTAAAACATAAGTTCCCTTTTAAAAGGGCTTTTCCAGGATTTAAAAGATCACGGGTTTTGGTTAAAACTTTAAAAAAACAGTATCTGAAGGTTTTTTTCCCAGTACCCAAGAGAGTATTGACAATTCTCGCAAACACAGATGGGTTGAAGGCTCCCCCCTCATTTTTGCGCGCAATAAAAATGAAGAATTTAAAGGTCTAAAACCATACAGCAATCGAAAAAAAAAACAATAATGTTGTTGAAGGGAGTCTTCATAAGAAAATTTTTTTACCCTTTGGGTTTGAAAGTAAGGTACCTTTATTTCCCGGGAAAGCAGAAGGGGGACACCCGCATCAGGGCAACGTCCTTTTTTGGGAGTGTTGATCATATGAGAAAAAAAAAATTGTGAAAGAACCCACCCGTTATTATTTACGAGAAATTTAAAAACAAAACACCGCCCCCCGAAGATCTTTTGTGAAGGAAGAACTGCAATAATCCCCCCAGCACATTTCCCAGGTTAATTTTTTTTTAAATTTAAAATTTAAAAAAGGGGGCAAAAAGGAAAAGGAAGAATCCTTACGTAAATGGACGGAAGAAAATTTTGGTGAAGGAAGACCCTTAGAAATAATGAAAAAAATTTTTTGTTTAAAATTTGCTATTAGACAAATATTTAGAAGATTGTTTATCCCTGCTAGACAAAACCTAAAATTTTTGTTTGGGGAGCAAAAAATTTTAAAAAAAATTTCGAGCCCCTTTGAGTAATGGATAATAATTTGGTTAATTTGGGGTTGTATAGTTAAGCTTACGAATTTTTTTAATCACCAAATACATTTGGGGTTTAAAAGGGAAAGCTCAAGGGGAAAATGGCAAAAATGCAAAGGAAAAAGTCTTAAAATTAAGCAAATTTTTTGAGTTCATATTTTTTAAAGAAGTTTTTGAAAGTTGACAACCCCTGGCTAGAACAATCGCCAGAAAAGTTTTAAAAACCCCAAAGTTTTATTTTATTTTGATTTATGGAAACGGTATTGTAATGAAAAAAAAAATTAAAGACATCACTTTAAATTAATAATTTTAATTTTGCTAAATTTAGATGATAATAATTGAACGTGCGATTTCTGAAAAAATTAACCCTAAAGACATATGTTTAACATTCTCCAATACCAATTGCATATAAAATCGGTTTAAACAATTACTCTTTTTGTATTATGGGGGAAAGAGCCGTTTTGTTACAAGTTGTGTTAATCTATCAGATTAGATGCAGTTGAATTGTCATGTAAAAAGTCTTATTGCCAAACAATGCTTCTTTGTATTGTCATGGGTTAGTTTGCTGCACAACACTACGAGATTTCCTTTGCTTTTTTAAAACTTTTTTTTGGCTTGAAGACGTACATTTTCGACTCAAACCAAAAAAACCCTTGATCACACCTCCGTAATTTTAAACCTTATTTACCAAAAACCTTCTTGTTAATATCGAATAAAAAGGCGAATCTTTGGGGTAATAAGTGTCGTCCCATCCCGCTGCCCTTTAGCTATTTTTAAATTCCTGTTTTTAATATCTTCAGTGGGGATGTCGTTACAAAAAAATCTGATTGTGAAAAAGTACTTGGGACTAGGATACAAGGGTTTAAAGTGTCTAAAAAAATTCTAACATCAAAAGCTTCGACGCTCTAAAAAGTAACCCAATAAAAACGGCTTATCCAATTTGACTTTTTTTTTTTTCTCTTTTATGAAAAAAAAGTGATCATGAAATTTCTGAAGTCCTGTTTTTTTGGGTTTTTTTGGGAATTAGCTTAATTGCTTTTCGTTCCTTGGGACCAACTAACATCTTTACCTTGTGCGGATTCTCCAAGTTTTCCAAAACAGCTGTTTTCATAACTTGAAAAAGTCTTTTTCTGAAGCTTTTTGATTTTAGTTCTGAGATCATGTTCTTCATGATGAGGGTTTCATGAACTTTTTTCTTGATAAAATGCAATTATCATGAACTCTTTACTTTAAACCAGTTTTAAAAATAAAATTGTAAAAGCCTGTAATGGCGACATTTTTTTTTTTTGCCTCAAGATTAGACAAGTTAGGGGGTTTGTTTTTGCATCTTGACTTTCTGGGGCTATGGATATATTATGGGTCATGGAGTTTCTGGGAATTCTAAGTAATTCTAAAATGATCCACACTGTTGATCGGCTAAAAACTGCCCAACCACTTTAATGTTTTTTGAATTTTACCGTATCTGTGTACTTTTTAAAGTTGCGTAAGGAAGTGTTTGGGCCCCATTGCCATCCTACAGATTGTTTTGCATCTAAATACATGAGTGTTAACTTTTATTGGGGTTTAGTTGTCCAAGATTTGTTGTTTGTTTTACAGTAAGGGTGCGACGCCTAGTTTCCCCCCACGAAATCCTTTTTAAATCACTAAGCTTTGGCAGTTGACAAAAAATCAATTTGTACCCAGAAAATTTTTTAGAAAGCGTCCCAGTCACCGGGGGGCCAAAAATGTAATGGGGGGGGTAGGTGAAATGTTTCAGGCGGTTTCCTATAATTTTCAAAGACGTCCCCCAAACAAACGGTACCGCCTTTTAAATGGGAAATATTTTTGTCCCCCATCTTTTTACACTAAAATTCTAGTTTTGCAGCTGGTAATCAGAATACTGTGTCCTTTCCTCTGGATAAAAAGAACCCCTTTGGGCGGAAGTGATTTCGTAAACCTTTCCCAAAACTGTTATTTACTCAAAAGGGTAAACGCCCTTTCAACAAAGTGGGGTCAAAATTTCTTCTGTTTTTGGGCAGGACTTTAAGGACTACAGTATCAAATGAACCCAAATCGTGTTCATAGAGTCGTAAAAGACATGTTATTTAAAGTGAAACAGTCTTTTCTGATAAACTGCGCAATGCAGACCCCCTGAGTCGTGGTTTATGCTTGCCTTAAAAGGGTTTGAGAGTCGTAACCTCGAAAGTTGTAAAAGAATATAGGCAGTTCCTGTTTTTGGGTTTCCCCAAACTTTAGTTGAAATTGATTTGTTTGGCTGCCCCTCAAAACTTTCCCTAATTAAATTCGGGTTCTTACTTTTGGGATTCTCTGGGGTGGCAAACCAAGGCCCCCCCAAAAAAAACAGGAGGGGCTGAGTCATATTTTTGTTGGTCTTCAGGCGTCATTATGATTTCAAAAAGTTTGATTTTTAAACGGGCTTTACGCACTTGCGATGCGTTTTAAAAAAGTTTTTTTTTTGCGCATTTGGTCCTCTGTAAAATTCGGGCTTTGAATGGGCGCCCCCGACCTAAAAATGATGAAGGAAAAATGAGCAAATCTGATGATTATCATTAAGACTGTTTTGGGAAGTTTTGGGGGGTTTGGGTCCTTCTGGGAAAAAATGAGGATTCGAAGTTGCGTAAAAAACATAGGGACTATTTTGCAACCGTTTCCAGTTTTTAAAAACAACTTTATCCCTTCCCCGGGGCGAAATTGTTTGTATCACGCAATGGGCTAATCCCTTTGTTTTCTTTTCGCTTGCTGCTTTAAAAGAGGGAAAATTCTTTTTAAACATTTTCTACAATTTTTGTTGCTATGTTGTTTTTTTGTATCCCAAAGTAATTACTATTTGCGTATAAAGTGAAATGTGGTACCCCTTTTGGTGAAAACACGTAGAAAAGTCAACATGTTTTTGTCTGGTTCGCAATCGTTGGACTGTTTTGGACACTTTAATCGGCGTAGATTTGTTTCCTCATCCCATATGTAAAAATTTTAACATTTATTGGTTTGTTTGTTCTTAAAAACTGTCATCTTTTTTACACTAACAGGAAAGGTTTTCCCTCTAAGTTAGTCTTTGATGTGGGTTTCTAGTTAGACCTCTCTCGGCGTTTTGGGGAAATACATGCACCTAGCAAGAACGCCCCACAAAAAAATTTGTTGTTGAATTCTTTATGTTTAGAATGCTCGTTTTGCAACTAATGATGGAGGTGGGGAATTAACCCTTGCCAAAAATCGGCTCTACTTACCTGTTTTAATTGTTCAAGCTTTACCCTTGACAGCCAGAGCCTTCATTTGGCTTTTCACGGCCACATAAAACTGGAAAGGTGGTCTGCCCCCCAGGTGTTAAGCTTTTAAGGAAAGAATAGTCTGCTGTTTATTGAGACCCAGCTTCTAGATTTTCTTCATTTATTTTATATAATCGATTAAAAAAACAACCTTACTTTAATGGGGGGGTTTTATTGTTAGTTTATTTGGAATTTGAGAAATAGCATGTACAACGCTTGTTCAGTTGGGGGTTTAATAACTTTAAAACGCCCTCATTTAAAGCTTTTGACAACGCTTTTCCTCAGCATTGCTTCAAAAAATTTCATTAAACCCTTTAATTTTATTATCCATGTTGAGCTTCTTTTTAACTCAAAATATTTTTTTAAATCAAAAAATAAAAGTTAATCAGAATCAATATCAAGGTTTTTTTGTTTGGATATAAACTAAATTTAAAAACCCCCTTTGGGGGGTTTTTAAATGTGAGCTGTTTGAACAGAGTTAAAGTTTCGTTTCTTTTTTTAAACATTCCTTTTTTTCTGGTCGGTGTTGGTTGTTTAGAAAAAGTTTCCTGCCCTTTTTTTGAAGACAAACTTTTTTTTTGTAGTCTCAAAATCAGCCTTAGGGGACTAAATTCTTACCGTGATGTTGAGTCGGCAAGTGTTTATTTATTGTCGTTTAAGGGAAATAATTTTGCTGTTTTTTATTGAACCTAGTGTGTGTTTTGGAGTTTTTGCTTTTTTTTTTTTGTGAAGCCTTTCGCAAAGAACACAGGCCCGAGTTAAAGACAAACCGAAAAGGTAAATGCCGGGGGACCTACGCTGTTGTAAAAGGGCCTAACTTTTTCCTGTGATAGAGCACTATGATCGATGCTCTAAATTTAAATATGTAACACATTAAAAGGGGCAAATACCCTTTGTTGGTTTTTGTTTTTTGAAAGGTCCTGTTAGTTGGGGGTTTTCATTTTTTGTATGTTTTTTAAACTGAAAGTTTTTATGTTTCCGCAACAGGTTTTTTTTCTTTGGGGACTTTTGGATGTCGTAAAAGACATGCTTTTTAAAATAAAAAAAAATTTAGTATTGGTATTTTTAAACTGTTATCTTGAATATTCGTGGCATTTTTTTAAAAAAAAGACATTTAAGTGGGTTTCACTCTCTTTTTCTTTATCAATTGAAAGTTTTTACGTCTTTAAAGTTTCCCACTCCCCCTGAACTGATTATCCTCTTCCCCTTAGGTAACATAAAAGTATTTTTTGTTGTTAAATTTCATCAAGTTAAAAAATGTGAAGGTTAACTTTAAAACAGGTCTTGTTGGTTTTTAATCCCGCCTCCAAACCCAATTTTTTTATTTCTCAAATGTGATAAAGGGTTTGCCCGCTCCGTAGCTTTGGGTTGGATACCCTAATTGAACATTGTCTTTCGTTTTTTGGATTGATAAACTTTTTACTTTGTCTTTTGAAAGGTTTTTTATCTTAACAGCTAAAAATACCTTTAAGGGATTTTCTGTGGACTAAAAATAAGTTCCATATTGTGTTTGCCTCTTTTTGGATTTTATATGAGAATCATTTTTTAATATTTGCTAATTTTGATGATTTTTTTGTCAACCCTTGAAGTTAGGGGTTTCTAAAATTGTAAATCTAACGAGATGCGAAAATGCGCTTTGCGTTGGTTGAAATTTTTTTGACACGTTTGTTTATTAAAGTTAGTTAAAATGACAATTGTTTTTAATGCTCCTTGAAGTAGGCGCATTGGCTTTTAAAAAACTCAAAATCTAAGGGGATAGAAAAGGATTTCCTAAACAAATTACAGTTTATTGTTGCCGGCTTTAGCGTTTGGCGTTATTCTGGTTTTAGTGCTTCGTTATTTTCGATTCCTTTAACGCAAAAATCGGGCCCCTTTTATTATCGGTTTCCATAGTCCAATGATTTTAAAAAAAAATTTTTGCATTTTGTAAAGAAATATTTTTGCCCTCAAAGTTTTATGAATTTTTTTAAGATTGCCCGTCCCAGATTTTGGGCTAGTCCTTTTTTCGTTGTTTTGATTTAGTTCTATTTTTAAGTAAGCCCTGGATCCCGGACAAATTTTACTTCATCTGCCCTAGGGCTGGAATTTAACATAAGAATTTGCGAATAATAGTAAGGATTATTTGGGAAAAATAAATTTGTTTATTTCCCTTCCGCCCAAAAAGGGTCTTTCGTTTTTTGGGGTTTTAAGAATAGCCTTTGCTTGTGAATTTTTTTATAAAACAAAAAAAGTTAATTTTAAAAAACATGGCGGATTGAAAAATTTTGATGTTTTTGATCCCGGAGAAGAATGGTGAAATGAATTTGACACATCCTTAAATCTTGCGGGGTGAATTAACAGAAGTAAGGTAAATATTTTTTCAAAATTTGGCCGAACCTCCTGATTTTATAGACCCCAATATTTTTAAACAAAAAATGGGCCCTTTGTTTTTGAGAAACGACGAAAGGACACTTGTTCAGCTTTCAATAACCAGACCATAAAATTTTAAAAAAGATCAATTAGACAAGGGTCGTGTGAGGAACAAAAAGCCTTGGTTATAACCAAAATTGTAGGGAAGCATTGTAAACTTCAAAACCCAAAAACAAAACTCCCAACAGAAAACCAAAAATTCAAACTACCCCTTAAAGTTTAACCAAAAGCCGAAAATAAAAACAAGAGAACCCTTTTTTTAGAAGAAACAGCATTAAAAATATGCACGATCCCCGAAATATGAGAGAATCCCCTTTATCATGCTTTAAAAAGCATCAGAGGCGAATTAACAACATTTAGCAAAACTGGGGAAATAGGGCATATAAAAAGAAAAAGAAAAATGTTGAGCGTGACCACAATAGGACTGGTGTTAAAGAAAAAAATAACACAAACTAAAAGATCTTGAAAAGAGAGATCAAAGGGCTAAAGTGTTGTCTAATAAACCCGGGAAAAATTTTTGAACTCAAAATGAGCAGAAAAAGAGAACTATCCAAGAAATTTTTTATAAGACACAACGTTAGCGAACGAAATAAAAACCTGTTTAAGAGAGGGTCCAAATTGCAAGTGTTTAACCCTTAGGATTGCAATAAGTTCACTGGTGTTGGCTATTACGGCGGCCGGGGGTGGGGAGCATGCCACAGGACCACAAAAAACCCTCGCAATAAATCATGGGGAAAAAAACAACTTGATCATCTTGCAAGTTTTTAAAAAAAATTTGCCGTAACAATAGACTCTTACCGGCAAATTTGGGGGGATCGTTAGCTGGGTTTTGTCTCCCCAAATAAAGTAGTTTGGGTTTATGGTGAGCCCTTTTTGGTCATTAGTTGTCTTATAGTTGGGTTTCTTTATATAATAAAAACCCCAAATAATCCCAGGGCAGTTATTTCCCAAAAAACAAGTGCTGTTTTTCTATTTATGGGGGTCGCTTTTTTCACCCTGGGGTTGGTTGGGGGGGGTTTTGAGGGAGTATTGGATGGGTTTTGGGGCCCGGGGGGTTGGGGGGGATTCTTTTTTTTTTTGTATTGCTGGCTTAAAAAAAAAAAAAAATTTTGTCGTTTTTTCAACCCTTTTTTCTTTACCCGCCCCAAAGGATTTCATTTTTATGTTTAATTGTTTTCCCATTGGAGTCTGGGGCAACGCTTATAAAACCGTGCCAAAGAAAACTACTTTCGTCTTTGGGATTGAAAATTTTTGGGACCTTTTATATTGAAGGGAATCAAATTTCAGAAAATTTAAAAGAATCCTTAAATTTCTAAATAGTTTTTGGGGTCAAAAGCCCTAGAAGGTCAATTATGTTTATCTGTTTTGTTTCGAACCTGCAAACACGAAAATAAGTACGAATGGGGTCTTTTTTGTTTCTTTTCCCCCTTTTGTTGACCCTTAAAGTTTCCAAAATAAATTTGTTTCCCTGCGTTTTATGCTCTTGTTATGGACCCCAGGTGAACATTGTGCCTGAAAGAAAGATGTGTAGGAGGTTTTCCCTATGTTTTTCTTTCTATGCCCCCCAATAATAAAGAGTGCCCAAAAACCGATTAAAAAAACCCAATTTTGTCTAAATTTCTTTGGGTCAATATCAAATTTGTTACAGATCCTTTCAAAAACCCTTTTAACTATTCTGTTTTGAATGGATTAAAAAGTTTTTCATTTGGGAAAGGTGTTGTTCAGATAAATTCTCTGAAGGTGGAAAAAAAATGAAATCATACACGACCCACCAAAGGGCAGGATGATTTAAATGATCAAAACATACGACACTCCCACCTTTTATGCACAAAACACAGCAAAGTTTACTGGTTCGATAAAAACTGCATGGATGATGAAAACACTTTGGGATGTTTCGTTTTTTTATAGGAGGGTTAAATAACGATCCAATGGAGAACTAACCTTTACTTTAAGGGTCAGTCAGTCACAGAAATTCGGGGGATTTGTTTTTCTTTAGGACGTATGCGGGCCAAAGAATATTTGCTTTTATTTTGAAAGCATCATTTTTAAATTTGTTTTTTAAAAAAGTTTTTAACAATAAAAATCAACCCCGTCCTTCTTTTTAAATATGCATTGATAAAAATGCGGAACCCAAAAGGGGCGACTCCCTGAAATTTTTTTCAAAGTCGTATGGTTTAAAATTTAAGAATCCAAGGAGAAAATAAATTAAAAATTTGATAATAAGGAAATTTGTTAGCCAGTTAACCCCTGTGGTTATTACGGGTTTTTTTCGTAAAAAAACAATGATAATTTTGACATATCTAAAAATTTAAAAATGCAAATTTTAAAAAAATGTTGAATTTTTAAACCTGAAAAAGAATAGACCATTCCTTTTTTTGTAGACTATAAAATGTTTGGGTTTGCAATGACATCAAGGGTTTTTGGTTACATCAACAAAAAAAATTTTGGGGGAAAACCCCCTCGATCTTGCATTACATTCATTACTCTTTTTCTTTGGACGAGCTGGATGAGAAAACTTATATGAGAGGCCTCAACTGTTTTAAGGCTTTCCCCTCAGGGAAAGCTGCATATTTGGGTATGAAATTATACAATTTTTCCCATTTAATTTAAAAGATTAGCTTTTGGAGGGTCGATCATTTTTAAAATAAAGATCCAGTAAAAAAGGGGGAATGTGAAATGTGATAACCTGCACATTGTTTTAGAATAAAATAATCGTTTTTTTAAAAAAAGTACGTGGACCGCGTTCGGGGGTCAATTTGCGCTGAAGGGTGTAACTTTAGAATTAAAAAACCTTGCAGACGTAGGCTTTGAACAAAAGGTGGAAAAAGGCCTTTTTTTGGTTTTGAGTAAACTAAAGATGGATTATAAGCGCAAAGAGTTGACGACAACAAAAGGTTTCCTAAACTAGAACAAATACGCATGTAGAAGCAAATAATGGGGTCAGTATGAAAATAAAAAAGTTCGAAAAAAATGACAAAAATGGCACTTGAACCATTTTAGAATGGGGGCATAAAATTTTTAATTTTTAAGCCCTTTAATTTTTTTTACCGTCAAAAAAGTTTCGAAAAGCATTGAACCTGGCCCCTTTTCTTTTAAGTTTATGCCAGAGGACAAAGTCGGGAAAAAGATCGAAATAAAACCTTTGGGGGCCATAATCCCCCACAGAAGGAAACGGTTTTTTAAAGGAAGCTTCTACAAATTACGTTCATTCCACGCACAAATTAGGAGACACGTTTACAAAGATATTTAAAATTTCGTCTTAAAAGATGAGGCAAAATGGAGCTCTGGGGCGTCAGTGACAATCTTTAAAGGAATTTTATTAGTGGCAAAACTTAGACTTGACAAAATTTAAAATTACTGTCGTCGTTCTTTAAATGGGGAGGAATTTAAAGGGCATAACAACAAACAAAAAAATTTATATTATCTAAATAGAAACGATCTTACAGAACAAATGGATAATTTCAATTTGGGCCCTTATAGGTTTTATTATACTGAACAAGTTTTGACGAGAGTTGATAAAAAAAAAATAACTGGATTAGATTAAAAAATTTTTTTAAAAATTGGAGCAGACAACTTTGGTTCAAAGCCGATGTTAAACTTTTTGAAAAAACCCCTCATTGTTCATTTATTTGGGACAGATGGGTTTTGGAAAAAAAATTTTTTGTCCCCGACCATTACAAACAGTTTTTTAGTTAAATTTTTATCATATTGTAATTTTCTGTCCGCATTAAATGGAAAAAAAGCATTCACGAAGAAGTTTATATGGACGGTGATGAAATTATTTTGTTGACCCTAGCAATAAATGAGTGAGTGTTTAGAAACATTTTTTTAAAAGTTTTTAGGGAAAGAGCATTATTTTAAGATTGTTCGCAGAAAAGGATATAGTAAAAAAAAAAACCTTTATCAAAACTGGCTTCAGTGGAAGACTGCTGGATAAATTGTGGTTTTTTGTAAAAAAAATAAATCAGTTTTAAAAGATTTAGAGAACAAATTAAAGACATGGTTTTTTTCACATGAAAACAAGACGCATTTGATGAATGTATGCTTTAAAATATGTTATTGAAACGATCAGAAAAACGAAAGGGTTAAAAACAAAAACTTAAGTCTCAAAAGTTTTTAAATAGTGTTAAAAAACAATAATCCACACATTATGTATGTTTGTAAAGTTTTACTTTAGGAACTATAAAATAGGACTCTGGGTAAGGGGGGGAGCAACAGCGAAACCGGGTTCAGCGGTTGGGTGGCGGAGGGGGGTGGCCAAGTGGGTATTTTATAGTTTCTAGGGGGTGGGGGGAAGGCGAGGTGAGGGCGTTGGCTACAGTAAGGTGGGTTTGAAAGGGGAGAGAGAGAGGAGAATGAGGGTGAGAGAGGAGAGGGCGAGAGCGACAGACGAAAGGGGAGAGAGAGAGAGAGACGAGAGAGAGTGAAGAGAGAGGGGGGAAGGGGAGAGAAGGGGAGAGAGGAGAGAGGAGGACAGAGAGAGAGAGAGAGGAAGAGAGAGAGGAGAGGGTTGAAACGGGAAAAATGGTGGGGGATTTTGCGGAAATTTTCAAAACTGTCAAAAATTTAAAAAACTGTTTTCATTTTATTTTAAAATGAATTATTTTAATAGAAACAAAAAAGCATGAAGGGGACAGAACCCTTTTGTAATCATATGCTTATACCCATCTTGTCATCTTCGCCAAGAAACCCGTTTTGTTAATGTGCACGTTTTTCTTTCGCATATAACTTTGACTTTTGGTGTATATAAATGTATCTTGTTTAAAGATCATGATGTTATCCCCCAATACCTTCTTTCCGTGTTTATCCATTTTTCAAATGAAACAGTCCTTTCGTTGTACGGAAAAAAACGATTTTCTTTTTACTTTTTTTTTTTTTAAACTTCTAGAGCTTTGGAAAAGAAGCTCTCTTCTCTCTCCTCCTTCTCTCTCTCTCTCCTCCTCTCTTCTTCTCTCTCTCTCTGTCTCTCTCTCTTTCTTTTTCCCACACAAAACAAGAAAAAAAAAAAGGGGGAAAAAGGAAAAAAAAACGTTTTAAAAACAAAAAAGATGGGGACACCTTTAATAAATATGCAGCCTTTTTTTCACAAATGGGCTGTAAGAAGAGGGAAAAATACGGGGGTTTGGCTTACACTAGTGGTTTTATACAGGCAACGTTCTTATTTCCTCGCAGAAAAAAAAAAAGTTACATTTTACAGGCTAAATATTATCACATATGACTTAAATCATACCGACATACATAAAAAAGTACATACATCCATGTTTTCACAGACGCAGACAGACAGACAGCAGGGGAAAAAGAAGTACGCATGCACATTCATACATCATTCTGACTTGTTTACATGAATACATACATAATTTGTCGACCTAAGCTCATTGGCATCAAAAATCATTCGTATCAATGTTTTGCATGGAGTTCAAATCAATGGAATGGGTTACACAAAGACTAAGGAGACGTATGGGGGCAGGGGTAGGGGTGGGGGAATCAGCATTGTTATTGTGAGCACCCACCCAGTGAGTCGGCATCAATAGGGACAGCTTGCCCTCTTTGCTGGTTGTTTGCTCTTTGACGATTTGACAGTTGAGGCGATGTATATTTTGTCACCTGTATCAATAGCCGACGTTTTATGTTGTTTTGAACTGCCTGTTTTTTTTGTTTGTTTGTTTGTTTGTTTTTCGTTTTTTCCCCGATGTGGGTACGACTTTGATGGCGTTGGGCGGACGGGGAGGGGGAAAGAAGGGGGGGGGGGGGGGGGGGGTGTGGGTCACAGTGCACGAATTTCCTAGCAGTGTTCGACATGCAATTTTGTGAACTTCGGGATTTAAAAAAATAGTGTTTTATTATTTTCTTTTCTTTTATGATCTTAAATTCAGTGTGTATACTATGGACATATAGGCCGGGTAGATGGGATCGTCAGCCCAGCAAAACAGCTAATAGTTAGGAGAGCGTTCACTCTGATATAAAACAGCTGAAGTCGGATGTTGCTCGGTCCCTGACCTTTCAAGGGGCATAACACAAGGCACCACAAGCATCTCCACTCCTATGACAGACAGGTAACAAACCATATAATCTGATAATATTCAGCACGTGTAGGTCACTCGGACAAACTGTCGGTTATCTCAACGATTTGTTTTCTGATCAGTGGAGGCCGATATGCTAGAAAATGCTTCGAACGCCAAAACCAATGTTTCTTTCTTTTTATTTTTCTTAAAAGTATTTTTTAAAAAACTGTAATTAGCAACTTCTCGAACGATTGTTAAAGAAAACGCAGAAATAGTCATTGTCCTGAAACGTTGTATATTTTATTTAAGACCTAGAGGTCGAAATGTGTTGTTTTGTCTTGTATCTGTATTTGTCCTTGTTGTCTTTCGGTCATCACTAATCGCAAACAGAAACACACATTTATTAGAAAAGGCAAGTATCCGAAACTAATGCCACGAAGTGCAATGTTTTGCAAAAATCGATTGGTTACTGAAATTCTAGTCGAAAAAATTTTGATAGCATTTGTTCACACTATTGAAGACAACGGTTCCAGTCATAAAAATGCAGTTTCTGCTGTATTGGAAAGTATCTTTGAACAGCATACATGTGATTGAAAAAACATAATACTATATAAACACGTTAGGTATTAAATACACAAATCCACTCATAAGCTGGCTCTCGTAGTGAGATAACAATATAAGTTAGGACCAGATTACACACTGATACTGGCCATAAAGTGATTAACAAGAACGAAAAGGGAAAAGGAAGAATACAAAAAATCAAAGGGTTAAAGAAAACACGCTTCATCGCAAAATACTGAGTATCGAAGAGATTGCGTTCAATAATTACGCTGACACGAGACCCCAGCCATCACACACACACACAATCACACAACTCAACCACACAACACACACACACACACACAACACCACACACGACGATGCATGCATGGCTACTATCTGGCACAACATCCCCTAAATGGTTTTATGATTTTTCAAAAACCTGCACTATGCTAAGAAAAAGTTTTTTGTTTTTCTAAGAATGCGGAATGATTAGATATAACAAATATTGGGGGATTACATCCATTTGTCAAGCGAAAAGTAGATGTTCACGTTTTAATGGGGAAAAAAAATAAAAAGAAACGGAAATGTTCTGGAAATTATCATTGTAACTATTGACTTTTCTTTTATTGATTATTTCATCAGTCTTATTTATTCTTTTGTTTGTTTGTTTGTTTGTAAATCAATTTTATAGAGAATAGTTTTTAAAACTAAAAAAGTGTTTCGACGGTAAAAAATTAGCTGGAATCTGATGAGCAAAATTAATAGTTGGGTTATACGAACCCCAATATAAGCACACACACATCACACACACAACACACCAAACTCACAACACAAAAACACACACACACACACACAAACGTGCATCGCACATTATGCGCCACACACCCCTAACTGGTTTTATTGATTTTTTAAACGCAATTTGCTAGGAAACAATTTTTTTTCTAAAGACATGCGAAGATTAGACATGACAAGTTTTGGTACTTAATCCCTTAGTTCAAGCGAAAGTGGAATGTTCCCAATTTAAGAAAAAAATAATAAAAAGAAACGGAAATGTTCTGGGAAATATACATGTAAAAAATTATTTTAGAATTTTCTTTTTACTTGATCCTATTCATAGGTTTATGTATTTATTTCTTTATGTAATCAACTTTTTAAAGACATGTTTTAAAAAAAAAATGTGTTTCGACGGACAAAAAATATGCTGGAATCTTGGAGAACAATAATAATAATAATAATAAATGATTTTTTATATAGAGCTCTATCTCGGCTAGAGGTCCAAGATCTAGCGCTTTACAATCCACACTCGTTCTACACATCGAGCTGCCTAATCTGGGTAGGCGACTAAGAGCTGCAGTGGCGCTTCATTCAGTCGTTTCCCGTTGTCAGACAGTCAATATCGCCCTTTTTCGTTCACTCCTTATCCTTTTTTTTTTATTTTTTTTGATTTGGGGGTTTGAAATTCTTTTTTTGGGGTAACCTTTTTCTCCTTTTTCCAAACGGAAATTTTTTGGCCTTTTTTTTTTAAACTTCTATATTTTACTTTTTTTTAAATTCGCTCGTTTCACCCCCAAATTTCGGTTTTTTCTCATTTCCGGAAGGGTTCCCCCCTTGCCCCACAAAAATCAACCCCCCACCACCCCCACCCACACACATTTTCTTTGTTTATCTTTCCCCTTTAAACCCACCTTTGTGGGTTTGGGGGGCCCCAACGCAAACCAAAAATTTTTTTTTCCCCCCTCCTCAACATCCCAACAACAAAAAACACTTTTTAATGGCTTTTTTTTGTATAAAAAAAACAACAACACACCCACACCCAAAACCACACACCCTTTTTTTAATTTTTTAAAAATTTTGAAAATTTCCTTTTTTTCCAACCCCTCCCCCACCCCTCCCCCCCCCCCCCCCCCCCCCCCCCCCCAAAAAAATAAAAACATCCGTTTCCCAAAAAAAGTTAAAAAAGACTGAGAAATAAGGCTCGTTTTCGTTTTCCTTGTCCTGAATATTATCAAAGGTTTTGGCCCAAAGAAAAAAGCAAAGGGGTCAAAAAGGGGGGCGTTGGGTTTTTTGGGGTTTCCTTTGATTTTTTTTTGCCCCCCCTTTTTCCGGCCCGGCGGAATAAAAATTTCTTTTTTTTAAATTAAAAAATTTGTACTTTTGGGGCCCAATAAACCCGGCCCCCCGGTTTCAAGTCTTTGGCCGAATTTTTTTCAAATTGTTTTTTTTGAAAATTTGGCAAAACGTTAAAAACCCGCCTTTTTTGGGGCCAAAACTAAAAAACAGACTTCAAAACTGCCCCTATAATTAAAATAACTTTAAATAAAAAAAAAAAAAAAAAAGAAGAAAGAGGAAAAAAAAGAAAAAAAGAAAGAAGAAAAAAGACGTTCGAAAAAACAAATTATTGCATTCCCCAAGCCTGTCGCAACGCGAAAAAGAAATAGGGGAATTTTGATTGTCCCCAAGCAAAAGGAAGCCCCAAATTTAAAATTTGGGAATTATCGGGAGAGAGAGAGAGAGAGAAGAGAAAAGGAGAAGAGGGAGGGGGGAGGGAGGTAGGAAAAGGGGGGAAAACCCCCTGGGGGGGGGGCGGATGGAGTGTAGATTGAAAAAATACAAAGGGGAAAAGGGGAAGAAAGGGGGGGGGGGGGGGCCCCCTTTCCCAAAGCGATAAAAACCAACAGACTGAACAATGATGAAAAAAAAAAAAAAAAAAAAAAAAAAATGAAAAAAAAAAATTTGGGTTTTAAAAAGGGGGAAACCCATCCACCCCAAAATTACTTCGATGGGGTTGGAGGGTGGGGGGGGGTTTGGTGGGGTTTTGGGGGGGGGTGGTGGGGGGGGGGGGAAAATAGTTGGAGGGGGGGGAAAAGGAAATGAAAACATATGCGTTTTGGGAAGTGGGGGGAAAAAGTTTTGCAAAGCCGGACGAGGGGGGGAAAGGGGGGGGGAGGAATATTTTAAAAAAAAAAATGTAAAAAGGGAAAAAATTTGACAAAAAAAATGAAGATAAAGGAAAGTAGTGAAAAAAGGAGGTGAGAAAATGTTAAGGGCTAAAAAAATTTTTCCAAAAAAAAAATTAAAAAAAAAAAACCCAGATTCCCGGGCCGCCCACGTTAAATTCGTTGGGAAAAATCCCTTTGGGAAGGGGGGTTCAAGGGAAAGAAAGGAGCGCGTAAAGGTACAGAGAGAGAGAGAGATAAAAATAAAGGACAATGTAATAAGGGCGGTGAAGGGGAAGACAGAGAGAGAAGAAAGTCAGTTTTTTTTTTTTTTTTTTTTTTTTTTTGGGGGGGGGGGGTTTGGCGGGGGCCTGGCCTTTAAGGTAAATTGTTGCCCGGACCAATCACAGCAAAGTTAGTAAAATTTCCAACCAATAAACCACATCCCCCGCTTCTTATATCAACATTTCCCAAAAAAATATAAGAGCCCCGAGCAAAAAAAAAAAAAAGGGAGGGGAAAACACAAAAATTACCCTATAAAAAATTAGTTTCTTTCTGTTAAAAAAAAACCCCCATTTAAACCCCTTTTCCCAAATGGGTAATTTTTCCCTTAAAACCCGAAAAGTTAAAAAAAAAAATTTAAAAAATTTCCCTTTTCAAATCCGGGTTTCACCCGTTTTAAATTTCCCCCCCGTGTTCTAAAAAAAAATTTACGTCTTAAAAATTTTGGAAACAAAAAAGCTGATTTTTTTTTTTTTCCCCTTTTGGGGGGAGGGGAAGGGGGGGGGGGAGAAAAGGGAAAGGGCCCAGAGGAATAACGTGCCCAGTTAATTGGCGAGGAAAAGGGGTAAAAAGTGGTTTGGGGTTTTTATTGAAACAACAGAAACGGGTTGAAACGTGAAAAAATGTGCTGCGAAAAGGTTTTTCCAGGGGGTACCAATGAAAGACGGAAAAATTGGGGGGGGGGGGGGGGGGAAGGGAAAGGGGAAGGAGCGAGTGAGATCGGGGGAAAAAAGCGGGGAGGAGAAGGGAGGGGGGGTGAGGGAAATTTTTGGGGGGGTGGAGGTTTGGGGGGGGGAGAAAAGGGGAGGGGGGTTGAAGTTGGAGAGGGATTCGAGGGGAACAGTGGTGAAGTTTTCGACATCGGGTTTAAAAAATTTGAAACCCGTCCCCCTAAACGAAACCGTTGGGTTTAAAAGTTTTTTTGATGGGGGTTTTGTTTTTTTGTGGGGGGTTTTGTGTGGGGTGTGTGTTTTTAAAAATACTTTTAAAACCCCCCCCGTGATGTGAAGTTCCCCGGGGTTTGGGGGGTAGGGGTGGCAAAAAATTTTTCTTTGGAAAAAATTTCCCCAATTTTGTTTTTTTTAAAAACTCCCCCCAAAATTTTTTCCCCACCCCCCCCCCCCTGCGGGGCTAAAAAATTAAAACGAATATCCTGTGGGTTTAAATTTAATTTGGGCAAAAAGGGAGGCCAAAAACCCTTTACCCCGGGTGAATTTTAAAAGGGGCAGAAGGTGCTTTTAAGGGCCCTTTTCGCCCCCCTTTTCGAAAAGGGAAAGGGAAAATAATCAGGTGAATTTAAAGGCCACAGTTGGGTGCTGGAAAAATATTTGAAAAGTGACAAAATTTGGCCTCCCCTTTTTTTTTTTTAAAAAAAATTTTTTTTTTTTTTTTTTTTTTCCCCCCCCCCCCCCCTTTTCCCCCCCCAAGGGGGTTTTTTGGGCCCCCCAAACCCCCCCCCCCCTTCCCCCGGGGAAATTTTCCCCCCCCCCCCCCCCCCCCCCCCCCCCCCCCCGGGGCCCCCCGGGGGCCCCCCCCCCCGGTTTTTTAAAAAATTTTTTTTTCCCCCCCCCCCCCCCTTTTTTCCCCCTTTTTTTAAATTTTTTTTTTAAAAAAAATTTTTTTTGGGGGGAAAAACCCCCTTTTTTTTCCAAAAAATTTAAAAAAAAAAACCCCCCCCCTTTTGGGGGGGCCCCCCCCGGGGTTTTTTTTTTGGGAAAAAAGAGTTTTCCCCCCCCAAAAATTTTTTTTTTTTTTTTTTT
>JAMYXO010003069.1:12500-21336 GCA_033310375.1 Conus canariensis | reverse complement strand
GGTGAAGGTGAAGGAATTGTCATCCGGGATAGGTGAAGGTGAAGGAATTGTCATTCGGGATAGGTGAAGGTGAAGGAATTGTCATCGGGATAGGTGAAGGTGAAGGAATTGTCATTCGGGATAGGTGAAGGTGAAGGAATTGTCATTCGGGATAGGTGAAGGTGAAGGAATT
Organism: Conus canariensis; assembly: GCA_033310375.1. Taxonomy (NCBI): domain Eukaryota; kingdom Metazoa; phylum Mollusca; class Gastropoda; order Neogastropoda; family Conidae; genus Conus; species Conus canariensis. Next base: position 21,164 of record JAMYXO010003069.1, on the reverse strand, counting down.
GTCATCGGGATAGGTGAAGGTGAAGGAATTGTCATTTGGGATAGGTGAAGGTGAAGGAATTGTCATTCGGGATAGGTGAAGGTGAAGGAATTGTCATTCGGGATAGGTGAAGGTGAAGGAATTGTCATCCGGGATAGGTGAAGGTGAAGGAATTGTCATTCGGGATAGGTGAAGGTGAAGGAATTGTCATTTGGGATAGGTGAAGGTGAAGGAATTGTCATTCGGGATAGGTGAAGGTGAAGGAATTGTCATTCGGGATAGGTGAAGGTGAAGGAATTGTCATCCGGGATAGGTGAAGGTGAAGGAATTGTCATCCGGGATAGGTGAAGGTGAAGGAATTGTCATTCGCCAGCAAAGCCTAAGGGATCACGGGACTGTGCAAGCCCTCCGACCACGGCAAGGTTGCAACCCCGGAGGGTGTTTGTTGTAAGGACTCTTATAGTATGTATCTGTTGTATGGACTCTTATAGTATGTATCTGTTGTATGGACTCTTATAGTATGCATCTGTTGTATGGACTCTTATAGTATGTATCTGTTGTATGGACTCTTATAGTATGCATCTATTGTATGGAGTCTTATAGTATGCATCTGTTGTATGGACTCTTATAGTATGTATTTATTGTATGGTTGTTACCTGTGCGTCCGTCGACACATTCAATGACTAGGACTCTCACAGTGTGTGTCTGTTGCAGACGTCTCTCATTCATTGCCATCCAGAATCTTTTTTTTTTCATCAGTGTGGTAGTGAGTGTGTCCGTGTCGATGTGTTTCAAAATGTAGGACTCATTTAGATCGTGTCTGTAACGGACCTAGCCCATGGCGATTAAAGAGACGATGTCTCTGTTACATTGATGTGTTTGAAATACAACCCTCGTTGAGACTGCGTCTGTTGTGGACGTCTCATATTGCCATTTAAGGACCAATTTCCGTCATTCAGTGTTTTTGAACAGACAGGACTCATGCGGACTGTATCTGTTGTGAACCACTCCCATTGCCATTTAAGGACCATGTACCAGTGTCTTTTGCATTTAAGGACCAGTGTCTTTTGCATTTAAGGACCAGTGTCTTTTGCAGTGTCTTTTGCATTTAAGGACCATGTGTCTTTTGCATTTAAGGACCAGTGTCTTTTGCATTTAAGGACCAGGGTCCTTCATGTCAGTATATGTTTAACAGACTGCCTGTTGTGGTCCTCTCCTATTGCCATTTAAGGACCAATATGTCCCCAAACTGAGATGGAACTGGTCTGGGGCATGCATAGAACAGCCATATATGTTTAATACATAAAAGTGCTTTTTTTCTGTTTGCGTCTGTGGATGTATTAAACGATTAGGCCGCGAGCATCAGACCTCTGTTTTAAGGTCTCTCATCAGCTCGGCGTCACATTTGAGCATGAAAGGGTCTGTCGCAACTGCCAAACAGCCATGCACGTTTCACTCACGAAACTGAATTCTTATCAGTGTTGTCTGGTCCGTGTGTTTGATTAGCAGTCCACATGTAGAACATGTGTTTCTGGATTGTCTTCTTACCATTTAGGGAGCAGTCTGCGCCAAAGCATGGTGCCATACGCTTTGAGCCATAGATATCCGACCCACCAAAGTGTTGTCATCAGTGTGTCTGTTGATGCGTTCCATGAACAGACCACATAATGTGCCTCTCTTTTTGACCTCACATGGACTGGAACACGAACTAAACAGGTGTGAACACTTTATGCACCAACCGTGTTTGTTTCAGTGTGTCCGTTGATGAGTTCAATAACCAGGCTACAGTCCCTATTTCTGGCCTGTCCCATTCTGCACAAAAATGCAGTGTTAGCTGGTCTGGAACATCCATGAAACAGCCATGCATGTTCAAAGCATCATCAAACCTCACCTATCAGTGTGTTCATCTATATGCATGACTAACCATGCATATTTAAAGCATCAAACATGTCTCTCTCAGTGTGTCTATCAGTATATTTGATTATGTTCTAAGCGTCATCATAGCGAGAGGAATGGAACTCGCAGAAGGATTACAAACTATCTAAAATCCGTCAAGACCTGAAAAAGTTTTTACCAGGTTCCTGAGGCGGTCGTAAAGACGAAACAGTCTTGTGTCGTTTGCATACAGGCCACTCGTTTTGCACCCATTCTTATCTTTAAAAGGTGAAGAAGCTCCATGGTGCATTCCATGTCATGTTCCACTCACAGAGAAACATATTCTTTTAGAGTATTGGGATTTGTATGATGTGAGAGAGCCACTTTATAGCAGACTTCATGAAAACCTTGTTCAGAGATGTCCCACCTGATGTGATCTTTGAATTTCTGAAAGAGATTAACATTTTTCATCTAATCAAAGATTTTGCGAAGAAAGATTTTTAATGAAATTTCTGGTGCGTTTTTAAAAGGTGTATTTTGAAGAGATGTGTGAATTTGTGTACGTTTGTTTGTTTGTCTCTTTGTTTTTTATGACTTGTGGGTTGACTTCAACGTGGCGACAGCCCTGATATGGCCCTTTGTGGTCGGCTGGGCTATAAGCAACCTTGCCTGACCTTACCGCATATCTGCCTGTATCAGTGTGTGCATCGGTATGATTGATTAGCCATGCATGTTTAGAGCATCAAACCTGTCCCTACCAGTGTGTCCATCGGTATGATTGATTAGCCATGCATGTTTAGAGCATCAAACCTGTCCCTACCAGTGTGTCCATCGGTATGATTGATTAGCCATGCATGTTTAGAGCATCAAACCTGTCCCTACCAGTGTGTCCATCGGTATGATTGATTAGCCATGCATGTTTAGAGCATCAAACCTGTCCCTACCAGTGTGTCCATCGGTATGATTGATTAGCCATGCATGTTTAGAGCATCAAACCTGTCCCTACCAGTTGTCCATCGGTATGTTTGATTCATTTGTCCACTCACGCTCCGTAACCTTGTGGCCAGTCCTCTTGCCACGCAGGGACCAGTCTGTGCCACTCTGACATTGGTTGGGACACGGACTACAGAGCTATGGACATTCCATGCAGAAAATAATAGTTACCGATGAGTTCCAGTGTGTTCCATTATGTGGCCTTGTGTATCGCCATGTTCAGATGTAATGAAAAAAAGAAAGAAAGAAAACCCAGACTAAATGTGACACTGACTTGAGGATACGAGAAAAAGTGCCAATGATACAATACGCATCGAACGCATTTTTAGCAGTGTGTCCATCGAATCGTTCAGTAAGCTACGTGACAATTTGACACTGTCTCTGGCCTTTCTCATTGTCACTCAAGATTTCATCTACACCAGCATGTATCTACTAATCACCCATACATGCTTCATGTTTCTGTCAGTGCGTCCAATGGCGTGCTTGATTCACAGGACACATGCAGCGCTCTTTTGTGTGTATGCGTGTGTGTGTGTGTGTGTGTGTGTGTGTGTGTGTGTGTGTGTGTGTGTGTGTGTTGTGTGTGTGTTGTTTTCTTTCTCTTTTTTTTTGCCTGTTCTCTAGCTGTTTAAGGATTGGTCTGCGCCACATCTGTCAATGATATGTGTTTGGGCATGGACCACAATGCCATAGATGGTTTACAGCTGTCAGGGATATGTTTTGGGCATGGACCACAACGCCATAGATGGTTTACAGCTGTCAGTGATATGTGTTTGGGCATGGACCACAATGCCATTGATGGTTTACAGCTGTCAGTGATATGTGTTTGGGCATGGACCACAATCCCATAGATGGTTTACAGTTGTCAGTGATATGTGTTTTGGCATGGACCACAATGCCATAGATGGTTTACAGTTGTCAATGATATGTGTTTGGGCATGACTACAATGACGTAGGTGGTTCACAGTTGTCAATAATATGTGTTTGGGCATGGACTATAATGACATAGATTGTTCACAGTTGTCAATGATATGTGTTTGGGCATGGACTATAATGACATAGATGGTTCACAGTTGTCAATGATATGTGTTTGGGCATGGACTATAATGACATAGGTGGTTTTGGTATCAAACTAATTTTTCCGATCGATTCAACGCCCATCTTGCACTGAATTCAATAAGTGATTGTTCGTTCTTCATTTCGTTGTCCCGAGTGTTGTTGATCTTGCCCGGAGAAGACCTAAGAGGTCGAAACGCGTAGTATTTTGTCTTGTGATTCGTTTGTCCATGTTTGACGGATACCATATTTAAAATTATTTTAATGATTTTTCCCCGTAAATCCATCGACCCCCCTCCTCTCTCCTCCTCTCTCTTCTCTCTCTCTCTCTCTCTCTCACACACACACACACACACACACACACACACACACACACACACACACACACACACACACACACACAACACCTCGCAGCGATAGAGAAGTGGTTTCTTTCTGGAGAGGAAAGGGTGTGAACCGTAATACGTGTCTTCGTATATATTTTTCTCCTAAGCTTAGTTTGGTCTTTGTTTGTGAAGACCTTGCAAACCGGGAAAAAAAGCTGTGTTGTATATTACGTGTAAATTGCACATGCTTCATAGCAATTCACTTCCAGTATTTTGAAAACATTTTTATTATCTGGTACTACCTATTGCTATGTGTGGTGCTGAGTTATGGGAATTTATACAGCCGTTGTTCGAGCTGAAAAGATCCCTCTGTGCACTGAAGACATTTTTCTTTGATGAGTAGAGCGCCACACTCTGACTTGGCGTGCAGAGAGTCAGAACGCCACTCTGTTTGATGGAAATACGTATGTTCGTGTATCAGGTATTGAACATGTTTAGAAATACGTATGTTCAGTGTATCAGTATTGACTTTAACATGTTACATGAGGAAATACGTATGTTCAGTGTATCAGGTATTGACTTTAACATGTTGTACTGAGAAATACGTATGTTCAGTGTATCAGGTATTGACTTTAACATGTTGTACATGACGGAAATACGTATGTTCAGTGTAGCAGGTATTGACTTTAACATGTTGTACATGACGGAAATACGTATGTTCAGTGTATCAGGTATTGACTTTAACATGTCTGTACATGATGGAAATACGTATGTTCAGTGTACAGGTATTGACTTTAACATGTTGTACATGATGGAAATACGTATGTTCAGTGTATCAGGTATTGACTTTAACATGCTGTACATGATGGAAATACGTTGTTCAGTGTATCAGGATATTGACTTGAAACATGTTTGTACATGACTGGAAATACGTATGTTCAGTGTATCAGGTATTGACTTTAACATGTTGTACATGATGGAAATACGTGTGTTCAGTGTATCAGGTATTGACTTTAACATGTTGTACATGACGGAAATACGTATGTTCAGTGTATCAGGTATTGACTTTAACATGCTGTACATGATGAGAAATACGTATGTTCAGTGTATCAGGTATTGACTTTAACTGCTGTACATGATGAGAAATACGTATGTTCAGTGTACAGTATGACTTTAACGTGCTGTACATGATGAAAATACGTATGTTCAGTGTATCAGTATTGACTCAAACATATGTACATGGTGGAAGTGGATTACCTGGAAAAGCTTACGAGATGCTGATGTGGCTGGACTCAAGCGTTAGACACACATGGGTGAAGTGTTAGACACACATGGGTTAAGTGTTAGACACATGGGTTCAAGTGTTAGACACACATGGGTTCAAGTGTTAGACACATATGGGTTCAAGTGTTAGACACACATAAGTTCAAGTGTTGGACACACATGGGTTAAGTGTTAGACAAACATGGGTTAAGTGTTAGACACACATGGGTTAAGTGTTAGACACATGGGTTCAAGTGTTAGACACAGACACACATGGGTTAAGTGTTAGACACACATTGGTTCAAGTGTTAGACACACATGGGTTAAGTGTTAGACACACATGGGCTCAAGTGTTGGACACACATGGTTCAAGTGTTATACACATGGGTGAAGTGTTAGACACACATGGGTTCAAGTGTTAGACACACATGGGTTAAGTGTTAGACATACATGGACTCAAGTGTTGGACACACATGGGTTCAAGTGTTATACACATGGGTGAAGTGTTAGACACACATGGGTTCAAGTGTTGGACACAAATGGGTTCAAGTGTTAGACACACATAAGTTCAAGTGTTAGACACACATGAGTGAAGTGTTAGACACACATGGGTTCAAGTGTTGAACCAATGGCGAAACTAGGATAAATATGCCCAATAACGTGACTGTTTTTTCTTTATACAGAACTTAAAGATCCATCCAGGAATTGTGAAAGCTATCCTTTAATCGACGTTGACAGATGCATCGAATGTTATCTGACAAAATCTAGACTGGAGTAACAGATATTGTAATATATTGGGTCCAGTATAGTGAGGCATCAGCCAATTCTGTGATATGCCCATTGTGCAAAAGATGGAAAAAATGGAAAAAAAAAAAAGTTTTGTTTTGCTATCCTAGACTCTGTGACTTTTGTGAAGAATGCATTCCACAAACAAAATCTGTTCAAATTCATGTTTATTCCATGTGGCCTCACTGAGAGCAAATGATAGCAACAATACACTGTAGAATGTATGGCTAGTATCTATATAAGGCATCTGAAAGGCGTGCGATCTCAGTTAACTGTTGGCCATGCTAATATTGAATCATGTGATTGTTATTCTCTAAAGTTAAAAGATGTTGGAATCTGTTTTCAGTGCGTTGATGGATCTTCACTTCTCGTTGTTGCTAACACTTCACTAAATATAGATCCCCCCCCCCCCCCTCCGGCCCCATCCGCCCCATCAGAATGACGCAAACTGAATAAATCATTTTCCGTTTCCCTCCCCCCTCCCCTCTCCTCTCTCTCCCTCCTCTCTCTCTCTCTCTCTCTCTCTCTCTCTCTCTCTCTCTCTCTCTCTCTCTTTCTGCGACGCATCTGCTGTTGTTGACGAAACAAAGCGAAAAGGATTTCCGTTTGCATTCCCCCCCCCCCCCCCCCTCGGCCCCTCACTTCCTTAGATTTGTCATCACTTATTCTTTTGGCGTTTTTTTTTTTTTTTTTTTTAGCGCTCTTTTCTCTTTTGTTTATTCATTCATTGATTTACTTATTTTGCAACCAAACTATGATTTTTTATGGAGAGAAACCAGAAAGTCCTGTTCTTTATCGCCTTCCCGTGCAAACGATTCTTTCTGTCAAATGTCAAGGACCGTTTACTGAAAAGAAAACACCATTATCGCCCATGCATGATGAGTAAATATACAATGCCATTAGATTTGAACGATGAATTATCTTCAACATTTTGACGGAAAGCTTTTATATCGGAGAGGGGTTCAAAGGAAAATCTAGCCACCACCCACCACCCTCCTTCCTCCTTTTCACTATCTATTCATTGTAACCCGCTCCCTCATCATCCGCCCCCCCCCCCCCCCCCCCCCCGCCCTCTCCAAGGCTGAGCGGTCTCCTACGCCCGGCAGTCTCTTGCCTTCGAACATGAAATCCCTCCATCGTGTTCTTTTGTCTCTCTCGAAGATTAGAGAGAACTTGATTGTTTCAAATATTCTGAATGTTCTACAGTGTGCAACGCTGCAATGTTTCGATGACTTCAGCCTTGTTGTTCCAAAGAAAGAAACTCTTTCCATGGGAATTTATTCAGTGGGGTTTTAAATGCCCCTTCCCCCATTTCCTACCAATTCCAGCTCTTCAACTTTAACAGAAGGTGGACATTACATAAAACACGAAGAATCATTTACGAACTGGCTTTCTTGATTGGGTGAATGGAAACTGAAGATAGAATGAGTCTTTCGTTGAAAACATGGAGCTAGTTTCTGCCTTCCGCTCTCAGTCTCTGCCTTAGACCTATTCAAAATGGTGAGATGTTTCTTTCAAAATGATCAAAGAAGCCTTTTTCAAACAGGAAAAAGACCAATGATTTTAACCGTTTCAATTAGTTTTCCAAGAAAATGTTCCTTTCGTAACCTGTTCACTGCACCTCGTCTCCCGTGCACACGCTTCTTTCCATCACACGTGAAGTCATATTTGGCTGGGGAGTTTCAACATATCTATTCCAGAGAACGGACAGAAAGCTGCTCTTGTGTAGGAGGGTGTACAAAAGGAAATCTGTCCATTATTCGACTTATGTAAATTGGAGACGGTGGGAGATGGCGGGGAGTGGAGGGGGTCAGGCAGGAAATGCTAGAGTGTGTGGCAGAGCTGATTTGAAATATAACTGAAATGGTTAGGGAGTTCATCTGTCTAAGCAAGACAGTGGTTGTTACTTTTAAGGAAGACTTAACTGTGTTTTCACAGAGCTTTCCTTAAGAAGAAAGAAGAGGATAGAGAGGCAGAGGTGGTGGGAAGTGTGTGTGTGTGTGTGGGGGGGGGGGGGGGGGGGGGGGGGTTCGGAGGACATCTCCATTGAATCCCCACATAAAAAAACCCTTCAATTCTTAAAATACTTTATTTGTTTCTCTTTGATTTTTTTCCCTTTATTTGTTTGTTTGTTAGTTGCTTTCTTTCTGTCTCTTTCTTTCTTTCTTTCTTTCTTTCTTGTGGCATTCAGTGAAACAACACCAACCGTATACAATTCAATAAATACTCCTGCGAGCATAAAAGCCGAATACAACAAGGCGGGCCAAATGAAAGATTGACTTCAGACTTCATTAGTAATTAACACCAAAAGAACTTAAAGTGACCAGCACAAGACGCACAGGACAAAGCAAATCACAATGGTTACATGGTTGATCGTGACCAGCAC
>JAMYXO010003069.1:0-10000 GCA_033310375.1 Conus canariensis | reverse complement strand
TCCCCCAACTTACCCTCCCCCACCTCTCTCCCAACCTTCCCCAACTTAGCATCCGCCACCTTCCACAGAACCCCCCCTACTTACCCCCCCCCCTCCAACCTTCCCCCAACCTCGCGCATCTTATCACCCCAACCTCCCCGAACTGACCTCCCCAACTTAACCCCCCCCCCCCTCTTCCCAACGTATCTCCCAACCTCCCAAAACGTCCACCCTACCTCACCCCAACCTCCCCTGTCCCCACCTTCCTCAAACTTTTTGCACCAACCTCCCCCAATCTCTCTCCCCCCCCCCCCCCCTTCCTTCCCTCTAGCCCTCTTCCACAGTCCCTGACAACTATGAGGGGTGTTTTGCAAAGGGAGGAGGCCAGACGGTGATTCACGTGTTTCCTGAAAGTGTCGGAGTTACTCCCGCGTGATCTTATCTCACGACATAGTCAAAGGTTTCGCATCCTCCACCAATGAACGGCACTGCGTGTGAACACGTGACGATGCCCGCCATCGCAAACGAACAGCGAATTGAAAACTGAACTGATGCACTCCGTTGCCGTTAAACCGGTAATGTGCAAAAGAAGTGCCTTAAGACCTGTAGTTCTAAACTGTGTGCTGCTTCTTTGAATAAAGCCAGCTTCACCTACAAACACTGTGGAGTGACCTAAGCCTTTGGGGAAAAAACTGGCCTGGGTCATGTTGATGGGATGAGAGGATAGCTGCGTGAATCGTCACAGCAAAGCAGTGCAAACTGAAAGAAGATACGGCGCCTTGATTGACCTACACCTTGGCCTGGATTCGATCAAATTCAAGTCTTTTTTGACGGTAAGATTTAAAAACAAATTGTTTTTGCTTTTTTGGCTGGATAATTTCCTTTTCTCCCCTCCTGACCCCCTCCCCTTTCCACGATTTCCTTTCCAGCCCCCCCCCCCCCCCCCCCCACCTCTCCCTGGCGGGCCCCTTAATGTCACCACTCCCCAAACTTTCAAATACTAATTCAAGATACTGTCATTGTGCTTCGCAAATATCAAGGGAAGCTGGGTCAACCTCGAAGCTCTTACCTCCGACACTCACTCGCCTTCAGACAGGAGTTTACTCCATCTTGTTTTGTTTCCATTGAAGATGAGCATAGTTTTCACATTCTCAGAAAGGAGCACTTTCAGACGTTTTTTTTTCCTTTAAATGTGGGGTTTATTGAAAACAAAAGCAAATATTCCCATCATCTTCTGGCCATAAAGGCTTTGACCTGTCAGAGGTCAACGTGTCTAGGGCCTGGCATGATGGAAGGTGGATCCCACCTTCTCTTTCCGCCCCTTTTAACCCTCCCTGAACAGAATCAGGTGTCCATTGACTGCTGGGTGGACAGAGGGTTTTTATTGACTGCTGGGTTGACAGAGGGTTTTCATTGACTGCAGGGTGGACAGAGGGTTTTTATTGACTGCAGGGTGGACAGAGGGTTTTTATTGACTGCTGGGTTGACAGAGGGTTTTCATTGACTGCAGGGTGGACAGAGGGTTTTGATTGACTGCAGGGTGGACAGAGGGTTTTCATTGACTGCAGGGTGGACAGAGGGTTTCCACTGATTGCTGGGTGGACAGAGGGTTTTCATTGACTGCTGGGTGGACAGAGGGTTTTCACTGCTGGGTGGACAGAGGGTTTCCACTGATTGCTGGGTGGACAGAGGGTTTTCATTGACTGCTGGGTGGACAGAGGGTTTTCATTGACTGCTGGGTGGACAGAGGGTTTTCATTGACTGCTGGGTGGACAGAGGGTTTTCAGTGACTGCTGGGTGGACAGAGGGTTTTCAATGACTGCTGGGAGAACAGAGGGTTCTCACTGACTGCTGGGTGGACAGAGGGTTTTCAATGACTGCTGGTAGAACAGAGGGTTTTCATTGACTGCTGGGTTGACAGAGGGTTTTCATTGACTGCAGGGTGGACAGAGTGTTTTCAATGACTGCTGGGGAGAACAGAGGGTTCTCATTGACTGCTGGGTGGACAGAGGGTTTTCAATGACTGCTGGGAAAAAAGAGGGTTTTCACTAACTGCTGGGTGGACAGAGGGTTTTGATTGACTGCTGGGTGGACAGAGGGTTTTCATTGACTGCGGGGTGGACAGAGGGCTTTCATTGACTGTGGGGTGGACAGAGGGCTTTCATTGACTGTGGGGGTGGACAGAGGGTTTTCATTGACTGCGGGGTGGACAGAGGGCTTTCATTGACTGTGGGGTGGACAGAGGGCTTTCATTGACTGTGGGGTGGACAGAGGGTTTTCATTGACTGTGGGGTGGACAGAGGGTTTCCACTGATTGCTGGGTGGAAAGAGGGTTTTCATTAACTGTGGGGTGGACAGAGGGTTTTCAGTGACTGCTGGGTGGACAGAGGGTTTTCATTGATTGCGGGGTGGACAGAGGGTTTTCAGTGACTGTGGGGTGGACAGAGGGTTTTCAGTGACTGCTGGGTGGGACAGAGGGTTTTCAGTGACTGTGGGGTGGACAGAGGGTTTTCAGTGACTGTGGGGTGGACAGAGGGTTTTCAGTGATGCTGGGTGGACAGAGGGTTTTCAGTGACTGCTGGGTGGACAGAGGGTTTTCAGTGACTGCTGGGTGGACAGAGGGTTTTCATTGACTGCTGGGTGGACAGAGGGTTTTCATTGACTGCTGGGTGGACAGAGGGTTTTCATTGACTGCTGGGTGGACAGAGGGTTTTCATAGACTGCTGGGTGGACAGAGGGCTTCCATTGACTGTGGGGTGGACAGAGGGATTTTCATTGAGTGCGGGGTGGACAGAGGGTTTTCATTGACTGCTGGGTGGACAGAGGGTTTTCAGTGACTGTGGGGTGGACAGAGGGTTTTCAGTGACTGTGGGGTGGACAGAGGGTTTTCATTGACTGTGGGGTGGACAGAGGGTTTTCATAGACTGCTGGGTGGACAGAGGGTTTTCATAGACTGCTGGGTGGACAGAGGGTTTTCAGTGACTGCTGGGTGGACAGAGGGTTTTCATTGATTGCGGGGTGGACAGAGGGTTTTCATTGATTGCGGGGTGGACAGAGGGTTTTCATTGATTGCGGGGTTGACAGAGGGTTTTCAAACCGGACAACTGGAACCCCACGTGTGGTTCAAACTCACCACGTCAGCTCTGCAGGCAAGCGCTCTGACCATTTGGTGGTGAGTTTGGGGGCCCCTAAACTGGTCATAATGTATTTCTACAACATCAGTTGCATTTAATGAAAAGTTGTAATTTAGATGGACTCTCTCTCTCTCTCTCTCTCTCTCTCTCTCTCCTCTCTCTCTCTCTCCTTCTCTCTCTATCCTCTCCCTCTCCCTCTCTCTCTCTCTCTCTCTCTCTCTCTCCTCTCTCTCCTCTCTCTCTCCCTCTCCTCTCCCCTCCCTCTCTCCTCTCTCTCTCTCTCTCTTCTCTCTCTCTCTCTCTCTCTCTCCTCTCACCACCCCGACGGTCTCTCTCTGTCTCCCTGCCTGTCTCTCTCTGTCTTCACACTCCACCTTCCCCACCACCCTCTGTCTGTCTGGTGACTCTCTCTCTCTCTCTCTCTCTCTCTCTCTGATGACATTCTCTCTCTCTCTCTCTCTCTCTCTCTCTTCTCTCTTCTTATCTCTCTGTCCCTCCCTCTTCACACTATACCTCCCCCACCATCTCTCTGTCTCTCTCAATGTCTCTGTCTTTTCTATCTCCACTCCTTCACCATCTCCTCTGTCTCTGTCTCTCTCTCCTGTCGCTACGTCTGTCTCTCTCTGTCTCTCTGTCTCAGTCTCTGTCTTTGTGTGTGTTGTGTGTGTGTTGGTGCGTGCGTGCGTGCGTGCGTGCGTGCGTGCGCGCGCACACCGCACTTGGTGTTATTGATGGAAAGAAACGGGGAAAGATTTCTGCCCCCACCCTCCATCCACTCACTTGCTATTAAATAAAACTGATGTCTGTACCGGGAAGGATTTCCTCTGGTAGTGTTTATATGCAGGATCTTTGTCATTTAAGTGTTTCCCTACACTTTGGAGGAGCTCGTTTATAATACTTTTAAGCACTTACACATTCACACACACGCACTCTGCCTTTCCATGTCAGTCCTGGAGCCCCCGCCCCATATCTCTCTCTCTTCTCTCTCTCTCTCTCTTCTCTCTCTCTCTCTCTCTCCTCTCAGTATTAGTTGGCAAGCTCACATAACCTCACTGTGCAGAAAAAAATTCACAGAAAGTTTATCAACTCTCCAGAATCAAACGCTTCCTCGACCTGCATTCACGCAAGCTCTTTTTCCAGTCTCATATTCAATCATACATAGACTATGGATCTACTCTATGGGACTGCGCTAGCGCTAACACCCTCACACCATTGCTAAGCCTACACAAGTGAGCACTCAAATGAGTCCTCCTAAAAAGCAGTAGTCTTCTGGATTCTGACTATAAAAGATTCAAGTTCTCCCTTTAAGTCTGAGATAAGAATACAACAAAGGGATCATAATGCACAAGATTGTGTCTGGGAAGTCACCCTCAACATTAGTTCACAGATTATCAATTAATTCCTCAAGGACTCTACCCAAACTTCATGTCCCTGTTCCTAGAATTGAGTTATTCAAATCCAGTTTAACATATTCAGGATCCTGTCAATGGAACTCGTTCCCTGAATCAACCAAACAACACCAATGCATATCAACCTTCAAACACCATTATTTCAGCCATCTTATGTGCCAATACTTGCATACTCCGCCATAAATCCACCACCAACCACCACCATCCACTTTGCCTTATGTATGACCCTGACTATTTAGAAAGTGGTTTGTACTTGAAATGCACATGTTATTCTGTTTAGTATGTCTTATATGAGTATGCGCGCGCGCGTGTGTGTGTGTGCGCACGCGCGCGCGCGCACGTGTGTGTTTCCTACTACCACCTGCCATCTTGTCATTATGTTATGCTTGTATTCTTATGCGTCTCTCTCTCTCTCTCTCTCTCTCTCTCTCTCTCTCTCTCTCTCTCTCTCTCTCTCTCTCTCTCTCTCTCACGGTTCTGCTGGAATGACTTCATTTATGATCTGTATGACATTCTCCCCCCCTCCCCCCCCTCCCCAGCCGTGGTGACTGGACTATCATTATGCATCCCCCCCCCCCCCCCATTTGTGCTTTTTTTTCATTTGTTCCCCCTGGTGCTTCAAATTCGATTGTCTTGCATCTCCTTGGGATGTTTTGATTGTCAGATTGTTCTAATGCTCTTTCCCGCACCCACTCTCGCCTCTTTGTCCCTCTCTCCCTTTCGCTCTCTTGTCGCCCTCCCCTGCACTCCTTTCGTCTCTCTTTCGTCTCTCCTTCTCTCTCTCTCTCTCTGTCTTCTTCTTCTCTCTCTCTTCTCTCTCTCTCTCTCTTCTCTCTTTCTCTGTCTCTGTCTCTCTCTCTCTCTCTCTTCTCTCTCTCTCTCTCTCTCTCCCATTTTACTTTTTTTCCGTATCGTATTGTAGTTCTAGTCACTTTTTGCATGCTTCTTTTGTTGCCTTATCTTATTTTGCATTGTTGACCCAACTCAGGGCGAGGACTGGATGTAAAAAAGCACATCAGTGCTTATCTATTATCCTCGTAAATAAAGAATGTTGTCTTGTCTTGTCTTGTCTCGTCTCTTACTCTCGTTCTGATAATTAGTTTGCCATTTGTATTCATTTTGCCTGAAAATTCATTCCGTGTGCAAAAAACAAAGCACCCCTGCTGTGCTTTATCCACGTTTTTTGGATCTGATTGATTGATGAATCGACAAGTAGACTGAAAGACTGACCAATCGACCAGCCAGCTAATATGATAAAACTACCTAGTAACTAACCAACGAAGCAACCAACCATTTTACAAACTGTGTCAAGTTAATGTTGTAGACGCTGACATTTGCTATCTTTTGCTGTATAGCTGATCACCTTTTATTTTTCCTCTTTTAATGACAATGTACCCAAGTGGGGAGGAGGAACAGTTAACAGATACTCCCCCCCCCACCATCCCTTCCTCCAACTTTCTTATCCTCCCCCCCCCCCCCACCCCACCCCCACCCCCACCCCTTTCCCAATAGACGGTTGCATTGTTCCAACAGATGAAATAATCGGTTCGTTGCTGAGTTTACTGACCCACCGTCTCTCCAGCCCTACGTTATAGTTAGATCACTTGTCTTTTTTCGTTTACAACAGAAACAGGAACCAGATCTGAGCGACAGCAAAGGATCAGAGCCTCGACGGGCATCCACCTGGTGGCCCACTGTTCTCCGTGACACCTGGAAGTGAACCTTTTCCATGAGGTGAGCCACAAGCGCAGACATGACGGTGGCCAAGCAGCTTGAAGGAGACAACTCTCTGGGGATCTGAAGGAATCTGCGGGCAACAGTATTCATCATGAAAGAAGCTGGACTCCATGTCTAAGGAGGCGATGGATGACAACAGTATTCATCATCAAGGAAGCTGGACTCCATGTCTAAGGAGGCGTGGATGACAACGTATTATCACCAAGAGCTGGACTCCATGTCTGAGAGGCGATGGATGACAACAGTATTCATCACCAAGGAAGCCGGACTCCATGTCTGAAGAGGCGATGGATGACAACAGTATTCATCACCAAGGAAGCCGGACTCCATGTCTGAAGAGGCGATGGATGACAACAGTATTCATCACCAAGGAAGCCGGACTCCATGTCTGAAGAGGCGATGGATAACAGTATTCATCACCAAGGAAGCCGGAATCCATGTCTGAAGAGGCGATGGATGACAACAGTATTCATCATCTAGGAAGCTGGACTCTATGTCTAAAGAGGCGATGGATGACAACGACCAAGAACCTGTTCTTTCTCCACCACTGTCGTCACATACACAATGTCCGCCATCCAAGTCCTGTCCCACGCGTGCAGAAAAACGCGCACTTCTTCTCATCCACAGGAAGGTAGGCACCCTTCCAAACCTAAGGATAACATTTCTAATGAGAGAAATATGAACAGATTTCCGTCAGTAGTATACAAATTGGACTTTTTCAGTTTTATGGGCTTTGTTGTCTGAACTCCAGAATTTCCACTGTCTTTGCATCTCTCTCTCTCTCTCTCTCTCTCTCTCTCTCTCTCTCTCTCTCTCTCTCTCTCTCTCTTCGTGTGTATACACGTGTGTACACAAGAAGTGAGAAGGGAAACAACCTTTGCAATGGATGGTGGCTCACTCATAATTTTGTATGTATGCGTGTAAGGGCCAGGAGGGAGAAAGAACACAATACATAGAACAGATACACCAACGCCTCACTTTGTGAAGACATCAAGAAACACAATGCATGAAATAACCTATGCATAGCCTGTGAATATTATTTGATCAGTGATATAGATATAGACCTGACACATCAGCACTTAACAGAATCAGTAGGAGACCGGGCTTATGTCGTGTTGACTTAGGTCAAAACAGATTTACATACTGTCACAAAAGATGTGCCCGTTTCTTATGTCCCAGCAATGTCTTGAAATTTGGATTGACTGTATAACTTTGTTCTGGTTAACATCTTCCTCTGTTTGGGCAGGAGCCCAGGCTACCCATTGACGACCTCCTGGGACGTTCCACCACAACAATGGCAAGCACAGTGGACTGAATATGGCAACACCAACAGCGACTTGGGATAGCTGACCAGGAGGCAGTTGATCGCCTACATGACATCTAGCCATCATCTCCAGGTTGGCGACTATGTCTGCGTGCACGACTGGGTTCTAGGCCGCAACACGATCCAGGACTTCTGGCAGCCTTACCCACACTGTGTCACCATCAACCCACATGAGCCAGTGTATGCTGTCCTGCCAGGTGGCCCAGAGAGGGTCGTCAACCAAAGAGACCTCCTCCTAGCCGCCGATCTCCCAGATGAGGAACCAGAGCCTTTGCCATGGCAACAACCTGTACCTTTTCTGCCGACACCTTGGATGGAAGAACAGATGTTGTTGACGCCACATCCACGTCCGAAGGTACAGGAACCGCTGGCGCCTGGTCCCTCTCATCTTCCAGCTGGTGTTCTCCCTCCGCCAGCCCCAGTGCCCGCTCCACGGAGGTGACAATGCCTGAAGAATGAGGTAAGGCTCTAGATGAGCAAAGACTGAACATTGCATACATGCAGGCTACCCTGCTGCCCATAGACATATCGTGACTCCCGATTACGCATTAAGGCATAATGTTCGTGCCATAATATCAATTTTTTCCCATGATTACTTATTCATGTTTGCTTTTAGCTACTATTCTATTTTCATTGTGGTAATTTTGTTCCAAGCCCATGTGCGCCATACTCCATAGCTGAAGCTTAGGCTGAGATGCACAAACAGAGCGCATAACATTCTGGCATGATGCACAGAGCATAATCAGGTAGGTGTCCACCTCATTTATGCCCCCAAAGTTCGAAATTCCTGTACAGTGCCAAGCCACTTCCCACCCCATAATTAAGCATTATTTGCCATCACAGACGTTGGGTTACACTTGATAGGGGGAGGAAGAGTATGGGTAGAGTTGGGAGAGAAGGATGGTTATGGAGTAAGATGTAGGTAATAGAGGGACAGTTTGTATGCATAATACGTAAGGGAATATGATCTATTGCTGGAAAGAAGAGAAACGAGTGAATCGAAAAGCAGCTTTCTATTGATAGGTTATCTTCTATTGTGGGAGTAAATGTGGACATAGCCAAACACGCCTTGTTAAGTTCAAAGCATGGAACAGGGACTTTGTTTTCGCCTCTTTGACACGTGCATTGTCCACAAGGCCACGTGAGCACCTCTGACTGACCTCTCCTTTGCTGTGCAGACATTACCATGCCGTGGCTCCGGTGTTCAATTCCTGCATCAGCCAGCCAAGGATTTCAGCACCTCATGCCTTGATGCCTGACTATGCTTGTGTCTGCTGATCCCGTTTCCTGTGTGCACCTCTTCTCCCCAGGCACGTGGGCATCTGTCACCCAACCCCTGATAAGGCGCCAAGGACCCAGACCCTCTGTGTGTGTGTTACTGATTCAGCTGAGAACAAAATCTCGGAAGAAATCAAGAAATTAAACAACCTCAGCGCGTGTATACTTTTTGGCGTTTCTCCTGTGAAATAGTATCGATCCAGTCTGTGCAATATATGAATGGATGTGCTCGTCTTCATCCCTGGCATACCGATTTGTGGACTTGGTAGGATATGTATGGTATTGCGTGACATTTTAGGTGTTGTATCATACATCCATAACATGAGTGATGGGCTTGGGGATGATTTTCTCACTTGAATAAAGTATAGTTTGATATTTTTAAGGGGGCCAAAAAATATTGTTTCCACATCACACTTCCCAACTTCCATCTGCTATTCCATTTCATTGTGTTCCCCGTTTTCATCCATTCGCCTGGATCAGCCCCGGCCCCAATTCTAAATAGGAATCTGAGCACAGTCCCATTTCTGCTACACCGATGGAAATATGTATTCTTCCATTCTTCCACAGTTCACGGGACGCCGATATTGATATTGGGCTTGTTTGTAATCTATCCATATTCCTAGACAATCCACATTGGACTGTTTAAACACCACATCTCGCTCTGATCTTGCTTGTTTTGGTAAGGACTCCACCAGCTATCTGGCGTGCACAGCTTTTAGGAAGGAGGGTGGGAACTGGGAGAAAGTAAATGAAATGACCAAAAGTCATGGCGAGAAACCTTAACATTTTATTAATATGCGCCACTGCATCAGAAAAAAGGGGCTGGAACGTTGCAGAAATGGGCAAGATGATGTACAAGGTAAGGATGGTCAGTGAAGTAGTACGCAGCAGTAATGAAGAAAGATATATTCATGGAGGGAGGTGGAAAATAGAAACAGAAGACAGAAGAAGAGAGAAGTGTGCTGAAGAAAGATCACTTGAGACGATCGCTCATAGGGAATTATGAAGCCAGATGTGAAGATATTGATGAAAATGAGATGGGTCAGAAAGCCGTTAGAAAGTAAAAAGAGGACATAAGTTGGTGTCCGCTCTCCAGTGTCTGTTTGCCTGTGTCATTTTTATGTATTATTTCTTAAGTT
>JAMYXO010003068.1:15000-21337 GCA_033310375.1 Conus canariensis | reverse complement strand
GCACATGTGAATGAGGGAGTGTGCGTGCGTGCGTGCGTGCGTGTGTGTGTGTGTGTGTGTGTGTGTGTGTGTGTGTGTGTGTGTTGTGTGTGTGTGTGTGTGTGCGCGCGCGCGCGCGCGCGCGCACGTGCATGCGTGGATATGTGTGCATGTATACGCATGTGCATTTGTGCGTGCGCACGGGGAATGAAGGAGGCTAGAGTTTGACAACATGACACACAGACAACCTCCTTCGAAGCTTCTTAAATCGTAACAACTGCCCTTTCATCCTATTGATCCAGGCCATTTCTATTCACAGTCCGTCGGTTTTATTTTCCAAAGATGGTCTTCGCCTTTTGGGACATTTAACCACAGGCTTTCGCCATCGATAAAGCAATGTTCTCCTCCGCGGAGTCGCGTGCTATTTGCATAGAGTGGGCTATTTACGGAAAGAAGACGAGAACAGGCAGAGTGGTGGAGCTTGTCAGCGTGAACTGAAAACTGAATGGAGCGTGCATTCGTATTCGCCAGTGTGATGATGAATAGCTGAATGGGTGTGTGCAATCGTGTTCGTACAAACGTCCATTTGTGGAGTCTGAAAACAATTTGGGGAAAAAAGCTATTCACATGCCCCTCTTTCATATTGTGATCATCACGTGTGTTACGAATTCAGTCTTAAAATGGATAAGATAATGAGAGATGACAGGGGGAGAGAATGAATAGGAGTGGAAGCTGAGGTGAGTGGGGGTGAGGGGACAGAGACAAAAGGACAGAGAATAGAACACAGGGAGGGAAAGAGATGGGGTGGGGTGGGATGCTAGTGTAATACATAGATCAAAAGTGATTTCTAAATTATTGATTAATTATTCATTCATTCATTTAACCATTCATTCATTCATTGCTTTCTTCCTTGATTTTAATGATTTTCATCGATCATTAAGATTAATTCAGGATCTGTAACATAGAAATTGTTCTCAGTTTGCCTTCATTCTGTTGAATGTAAGTTCAGCACAAAGATAGCTTCACTATTTGTGGTTTCGCACAGGCAGTCAACCAATGGATGTGTGTTATATAAGTAAGAAGAAAAAAAACAGACAGTTGTTAACAGCGGAACGCCTAGCAGAAAGTCTGTGAACTGCGAGCATTAGGCCTGCCGGTTCCCATGCTGACACAACTCCAGACGACTGGAAGTGCCACTCCTCCCTGTTGACCAGCCTGCTTTCACAGCCATTTCTCCTCAGCGTCTTGCTGCACACGTCAGTCTCAGGATGGTAGAATCATAGTGTTTCTCAGAGGCTGCATTCTGTAAATGCCAGCTGTGGTCGGCCAAGGAGCCAGTGCACACTCATCGCTTCAATGTTAAGTTACATCTGTGGACTGTGTTCCTTGCACGTGACAAACGGACAGTGCAACAGTAAGTTAATTAGTGATGAAATAGAGAAAGATAACAGCAAATAACCCTTCAGCTGACTGACTGAGCAGAGAGAGAGAGAGAAAGACACACACACACACACACACACACACACACACACACACACCACACACACACACACACACACACACACACACACTTACACACAGCACAATGGTAACAAAAAAGACAGATCGGTGGATATAAATAAAAATAAAGAGAAAACAACAGCAAAAGAAACGAGAGGATCAGAAAGCGAACAGGAAGGTAGAAGAAAAGGACAAAATGTGTTTATAAAAAGCAGAACGAAAGAAGACAGAAGGAAAAGGAAACAAAGAAATAAAAGAGCATACTGAGCGAACCAGTCAGTTTTTACATGTACGTCTCACTGGATTTGGGAGAACAACAAATCATAAAAATCTTCCACAGGGTGCAAGTTTCTATGTTCAGCATGCACGTTGCCATTAACTGCATGTGTTAAAATGTGTTAATTTTTTTTTTTTAATAGCCGCTGAAACAGATCCACATTCATAGAAGAATCGATTCTTACCTCAGCATCCGTACAGTTGGTAAACACTCCCGTGTAGAGTAAATCGGTAAAACCTGACGAAACGCCAGTGCCACTTAAATCCAAAAGCAAATGAATAACACACTTGACTCCGTTCGTCGGAAAAAAATGATCAAATTCGTAGCCTATATCCAACGCAGCACTGACACGTACCTTGACTTTTCAGTGCTGACGGAAGTTCAAGCAATGTCACTGTCACCAGTTCGTGTTCTATATCCACAGCAGCGCTGACATGTAACATACTTACACTCACCTTTCGGTATTGACAGTAATTCAGGCGATGTCATCTTACACGTCAGCACGACAACAGTACTCCATGCAAAGGCGTGGTTGCCTCGCCAAACAGTATAGCATTCGTAGAAAGCTGATAACAGTGTGATAGTTGAGACAAAGTGCACGTCACCAGGACAACAAGCAATACGATCGACGATACCGTTCAAACAGTAATAGAGGATAGTATTTCTGTTGGTGCCTCTGGCGCCTTTGGGTGTACATTTTTCTTCTGAAAAAGTGAATTACAGTATCAACAGCCACCAACAGCAAGGGAGTTCAAACAATTCGTGATTCAGTTAGTTCATACATTTATTCGTATAAATAAGAAGACAGCGGTGAAAAGGGAGAAATTCGAGCAATCTAGACTGTGTTTCATCTTCTGTCTGTTTCAAATCCACTTCATCTTCTAAATAAAAAAATGAAAATTGTCTTAAATTAAGGTTTAGAGGTCAAAAAGAAAATATTTTCTAATTATGATTTAAACTTTAAGGTTTTTCACATGCGCCAGAAACGGTAACCTATTTTGATTGGTGAGAAAAGCCATCTGAACTTTCACCCTCTTAAATTAAACTTTAATTTTTCTGTCACAGTTTCGAAACGTCGGAATAAAACAGCACTGCACGTGATAAATTATACTCTGCTGCGACGATTAATGAGGCCAACACCCCTGACACTGACGGACTGTGAGTGAGTGAGTGAAGCAGACGAACAAACGATGGTGTGCTATCACATACCAGGCTTCCTTCATGTGCTGCATCCTTCTACACCATAATCCTATCATCTTCCTGATTCGGGGGGGGGGGGGGGGGGGGGGGGTTATAGCGTGGCTGGCTGCACGTGCTGTGTTAGGACTGCCCGGGTGAGGGTTCCTTGAGACAGTGGGAGGGAAACTGTTCGTCATATGAACTGGCGTAACTCGTTGAAAATGATGGCTGGTAGAGTCAGCGATTGTGTATGTATGTAGAGTCAGCGATTGTGTTTGTATGTAGAGTCAGCGATTGTGTATGTATGTATGTGGCTTCTGTCGTTTGACCAGGAACAACAATCTTTCTTATTAATCACATGAGCGTACTCTATTATTTAGATAGTGTGTGTCCGTAAGCAGACATTAACTGACGTGAGATGACAGAGTTTGATGGTGGGGGTGGGAGGGGAAAGGGGGGTAGGAAGCAAAATAAAAGAGGATACAGTGTGGAAAGGGTGGAGGTAGGGGGAAAGAAAGACACCATTTATTAACTTTGATCGCAAGTGTCAGCCTGTCTGTTATTCTGTCAGTTATATCACTTAAACTGAAAACTTGCCAGGAGATAGTTAACTATTCTATGACATCTGTATGTGGTGTGTGTGTATCTGTATATACGGACACGTCCATATGTGAGTGTGTGTGTGTATGTGTGTACGTGCGCACGCGCGCGCGTGCGTGCGTGCTTGTGTGTGTGTGTGTGTGTGTGTGTGTGTGTGTGTGTGTGTGTGTGTGTGTGTGTGTATGTGTGTGTGTGTGTGTGTACGCGCTTGAGGATTGGCCATTATCGATCCAAGGCGAAGCTGTAAAATGTACTCCAAACTCTTTTAAAAGCCTACACACATGATCATATTTAAGATATAGATTTTTCTTTTAAGTCTTCTCTCTCTCTCTCTCTCTCTTTCTCTCTCTCTCTCTCTCTCTCTCTCTCTCTCTCTCTCTCTCTCAATGATGTATAACCCATAGACCATAATATGATTTGAAAACATTTCCATATATGTGATGCTATGCTGGTATTTACAATGCTGAGGAGGTGATGTGTCCTGTTAACAGTTTCCTTCCTCTTCACAGCGCGCTGCTGAAGAGACAGGAAGACAAACAGGTAAGCACGGGGAAAAGGCCGACCGACAGGCAGATGACCTTAAGGACAGAAAAAATTCACAGACAGGCCGACAGACATAGACAGTACAAAACAAAGATACAAATGGCCAGGTGCACTCGGACAAGCAGAGTGCCAGAGATGTGATATCAAAAACAGTGCCCAAGTTCTTTGTCGCTTCCTATGTGTTATGTATGTGATAAGATGTTGTATTTATGCGAGCTAGAGGTGAAGAATGTTTAAGTGTTGTTTACCCTTTTGTGCCCGGCCCCACAGATCACGGCAACTGTGCGGCAGATATACATTGGATGAAGTGAACAAATGAAATAAGGTGATTACAGACTGGTTCAGTGGCATTGTAAGGGGATGCGTCGCCAGGTTGCATCCACATAATTCGGTGGGTTGGTTGTTTTGTGATAGTTTGGTGGATTGGTTGTTTTGTGATAGTTTGGTGGGTTGGTTGTGTTGTGGAGGGGTGAGGGAGGGAGGCTTGATACGAGAGCTGTCAGTGTAAAGGTAAAGTAAAGGCCACGGCTGGCCTGTGACAGACACAGAAAAGCAGGTAAGAGGCGGTGAAATAAAATGTAAGGAGGGAAACGGGCACTAACACTTCTACAGATAAAGATATCTTCAAAATGTGTATGAATGGCAGCATGAACTCTTGTTTTGTTGTTCGTGTTTAGGAACTTTTTTCCCAAGATAGACACGACAGGGACACAGTTTATGTTTCTTTACTAAGAGAGCCACAGAGCATCATATATTTTGTAATTCGACGTAAGATTGTAGAGACTGTGAAAGTTTTGAGCTGTTTTGAGGCCAAACCCAGGAATACACATTGCTGATGACATACTGTTTAAGGCTGGTTAATGAGAGGAAAAAATACTTGTGATTCCGCGAGGACCTTGTCCAAATTTCGTTGTGAAAACGTCTGGAAATGAAAATCATTATTATGATGTCTGTCCTAAACCTTCCCGTTAGAAGCCTCGTTCTCCGGCAGCAGAGTAACGGGCGGTACAGGCTTGTGTGGACGATAAAAGCCTGCAGAAAAGAGGTCCTAAAGACAAATTACAGTCCGTGTCTGGTTCTGGCACTGGTTCTCTGTCCGCGCCCCTACCTCTCTGTTATCTCTTTTCGCCGTCTGTCTGTCTCCTTATCTTTCCATCACAGACATTTATTCTTCTAAAAGGGAAAAGTGCCATTAGCTTCATTCAAGCAGCGGCGCCAAAGTGCCAGGGTGACTTTGGCAGTAGCGCTGTGCTGTATTGATTTAGTAAAGGTGGTACACCGTTCAACATCACGGACACTTTTTTCTCGTTCGGCGCAATACACTTCAACTGTCTGGCTTTTGGCTCTGGATCATTGTCTCTCTTGGACAGCCTTTTACAGTCGTTAGTGTTTTCTGTCGAAACATCCTTTCCAAAAAGACGCAATGTATAGAAATCAATGCCCTGTTTCAAAGCGGTTTTATTGTCTGGCGTTGCATACAAAAGAACATAGATGGTGAATGACAATCAAATTGTATATCCCACCGCCTCCTTCTTGAGTTTATTATTGTTTATTATCATTACTTTTATTCTAGGAGGATGGGGCACAAGGGAGGGAGAGCGTGCGATGACTTTCCATCAGGTATCTACGTCCCGCAGTCTAGCAGGCACTGGATTAGATTACCCAGAAACAAAGCCTGTTTCCCACTTTTTAAGTTTAAAAGGTGGTGCGTCTTCCTGTCAGATGAATAGCTCTACGTGAATCGAACAGAATCATATATCAGTTGCTGTGGCAATTGACTGGCTCTTTGTTTTATCAGACACGCGCAAAAGAGGCCTTGAAACTGATTTAGGATAAGCGAAAAATACTGTGAAAATACACAACACATCACGATGCGATCTTGCGTTGGCACTGAGCCATGCTTTGAAAGTGCAGCGCGGTATGGACATTCGAATCTTCCTTTGTGTTACAAGAAACACTCTGAGCAGGGAAATGGCTATAGTGAATTCAATCAGAAATTTCGCTTAGTGTTTCTGATGTCGCGCTGTCACTCTCGCTGGTCTTGAATCCATCAGCGCCCCTGGGAAGGGGAAAGAAGGCGGGGGACTGCAATGATGAGCGCTGCACCTGTTGTCTCATCTCTAATGGTTGTGGACAAGTGTCTAGCTTGTGGCAAAGCTCTTCCAGGTGCGCTCAGCAATGTTGTCTTACCACCTCTTCTCTGTCTGCTGTGTCTCCTCTTCCCTTCACTGTTCCTGGGGGTGGTCGTGGAGTGTCCGC
>JAMYXO010003068.1:0-10000 GCA_033310375.1 Conus canariensis | reverse complement strand
TGTTATTTCTCTGATCTTGAGACTTTCTTTTGCAGAATCCATCGCCTCTTGAACTTTCCATTTTCTGCCTGTCTTCAGCTGGGGCTTGATTGCTTCTACCACCTTGTCTCCTGAGTCCTCCAGCATGCTTTGAAGTCTGATCTTCCCTGCTTTGTATTCCTCCAGGATGGATTTCAGTGGTAGTTTCAGCTTTGCTTGGCGACAGTACAGCGCTATGTCAGTCAGACAGGGTGGGACACCAAGCCATTTCTTGTGAACTTGTTGATTTTGGCTTCCATTGCCTCCACTATGCTGGTGCAGATGTCGTATATCATAAGAGGCCATAGGAGCTTTGGTATCAGCATGAACTGCAGACACCAGACCTTGTATTTGCCAGGGAGCCCACACTGGTCAATGGTCTCCAAGCCTTCCTCCGCCATCTGCTTGGTTTCTTTTGCTCTTTGTGTGTCTTTCAGCGTATCATCATACCATCTTCCAAGGCTCTTGACTGGTTCTTCTGTGACTGTTGGAATGGCCTGGTTGGCAACACTGAAGACCACAGATCCGGCCACTTTTCCTTTCCTCAGTGAGAGACTCCGTGATTTCTTTGGCTTGAACTTCATTCTGGATGAGGCAACTATGTCGTCCAGCCTCTCCAGCACATGACGTGTCTCGTCTTCTCTGGATGAAATCACTGTAGTGTCATCCATGAAGGCCTTGAGAGGAGGCATCTTGTATCCATCGCCAAGGTCTGTTTGTCTCGCGTTGTTTGTTGCTGCTTTCAAGATGAGTTCCATTGCCAGCACGAACAGTATTGGGAAAATTGCACAGCCCATTGCAATACCCACTTCCAAGTTGATCCAGTCTGTTGTGTACTCCTTGGTAGAGAACCGCATTGAGAAGCCATTGAAGTACTTCTTGAGCATGTCGCGGATGTTCTTCGGCACATGGTACATCTCAAGAGCCAACTGTATCATCTCATGGGGCACAGATCCATATGCGTTTGCCAGATCAAGCCACACTACGTCCAGGTCTCTCTTTTCTGTTTTTGCTTTTTGGATTGCGTCCCAGATCATTGTGGCGTGTTCTACACAGCCAGCCACGCCTGGGATGCCACCTTTCTGGACTGACACATCCAAGTACTTGTTTTCCATCAGGTACTTGGTCAGCCTTGCTGCCATGACAGAGAAGAAGATTTTCCCTTCGACGTTCAGTAGTGATATTGGCCTGAACTGGCTGATGTCACTTGAGTTTTGCTCTTTGGGGATGTACACACCATCTGCCGTCATCCACTGGCCGCTGATCTTCTGGTTTCTCCAAGCCCATCGCAGCAGCCTGTGGAGCCACTCCAGCACCTTGGGACATTTCTTGTAAAGCTGGTAAGGTATTCCGTTTGGCCCTGGTGATGATTTGGCTCTGGCTTTGTCGACCACCTTCTTGATTTCCGCCAACGTTGGAGGCTTGCCATTGAACTGTTCCTCAGGGTTGGTTGGCCACACCAGACCTTGAATGTCGAGTGGTGCTTTGCTCTGTGGGTCAGAGTATGTTTTCCTCAGATGCTGCTCAAGAACTCCTTTGTCCACACTTAGGGTCCCAGATTTTGGCTGCTCAAACAGTGTTCTGGCAAACTGGAAGGGGTCTCTGAAGAAGCGCTCTTGTGTCTTCTTCTTTTTGCTCTTCCTCTTCCTCGCAGATTCCGCTTTGCTGAGGGCGCTGTGTTTTTCTTTCAGGTCTTTCCACAGTTTTTCCAAGCCTTGTTTTTCAGCTGGCAGTGCGGTCTTCATTTGCATCTTGAGGTTTTTCTTTTGGACCCTGATCTTGTCCATCTTTTCTTGGCGTCTGGATTTCTTTGGAGGTGTTTTCTCTTTGGGTAGTTTTGCTCCATAGGCGTCTCTACATGTGGCATACACAATGTCCCCATATGTGGCTAGTTTGTGTTCCAGGGTGCTTTTCCCTATCAGTGCGTCGAGTCTTTGGACGATTTTTGCATCCAGTTTCTCCCAATCTTCAGTTTCGTTTGCTCGTGGCAGGTTGAGTTTCAGGCGCCTGGCATCGAGGGCCTGTGCAAATTCCTCATCCGAACCAACAGCGTGGATGTCCTTGGCACTGTGGTTTAAATCCTGGCCTTGGTCTTCCGACGTCTTATCTGCTGATGCAGTGCGCTGCTGCTCATTCAGATGAGTCTTCACACATCCCATCTTTGTTCTGTGGATCTTCATGCCACGGGTGGTAGCGAAACGCTTTCCACAGACACATGGATATTCCATTTGGTCCATGTTCATAGTCCGTTTGGGATTTGCAGTCATGATTGGTTGAGCACCGATGGATTCATCATTCTCTCCCCCTTTCGGTGAATCCTGGGAGCAACATTTATCGTAGACGACAGATAAGTTCCTTGATCTGTAGATGGAAATGGGATTGTTTTAAAACAAAGTATGTCAAAAATATACATTGTATATGTGGTCATAGCATATCAACTGATCACATTCTTTTGTGTAACTTAATGAAAAAATTCATTCCAAATATGTCTGTACATCCTAGTCAAAATGTTTTCCTGTCACTGTCAGCAAGTGAAACGTATCTTTTCTTTTTGAACTTAGCTAAAAGTCGCCCTCCGGAGGGAGAGCTCACTCACGCCGGCTCCGCGACTAAGCAATTATTGTCGTCAGTAGGGGGCTTAGTAGGTGGTGTCCTGCGTATGTTAGATCAGAACAGGCGCCACTGAACACCACCGAAGTGACTCGGCAGCAGTGCAGTGTCTCCTCCGGTGGGTTGCCTCTCGGCGACTTGACATTGACTGCTCCATGTGGATTGCTGGTGCCGGGGCTGCGGCGGGACCGGCCGGGCTGTGGCTGTGGACGGGGTGTCGGAATGAGCGGCGTGGGTGCACTGCCTCTGAGGTGGCGCAGAGGTTGGGACAGCAAAAACAAAAAAACAAAAAACAAAAACAAAAAATTAGCTAAAAGTCCAATTGGCAAATATTTGTAATATATAACAGTCAGTGGTGAGATGAGACAGAAGAGTTACATGTTTCGGGGGTTTTTTGTGGGTTTTTGTTTGTTTGTTTGTTTTTTGTTTTTCAATCTTTGATTAAGTGGAATTTCTACTTTTGTGTTATAGCTGTAGATAAGTTAATTCTTTTACCTCATTGTGTTAACCTTTTTTACCCTACCCCCCCCCCCCCCCCCCCCCCCCGCCCCTTTTTTTTTTCGTCTAATATCACGTAATGTGGAAAGACGTAAAATAAAACAACAACAACACATACACACACACACTAAACTGTCTCTGTCTCTGTCTGTCTGTCTCTGTGTCTCTGTCTGTCTCTCTGTCTGTCTCTCTGTCTGTCTGTCTGTCTGCCTCTCTCTCTCTCTCTCTCTCTCTCTCTCTCTCTCTCTCTCTCTGTCTATCTATCTATCTACTTCTCAGTTTCCTTCCTTTTCTCTCTCTCTCTCACTCACTCACCACTCACACACACACACACACACACACACACACACACACACACACACACACACACACACACACACACACACACACACACGCACACACACACAATCTCCCCTCTCCTTTCAAGGGTCTAGTCTGTCCTATGCTTACACAGCAGATCTCTTAGCAGGATGTTCGAGGATTGCTCAGTAATCGATTTTAAAACTCCCAACCCAGCAGACTACATCAAGTGCTGATTGCATTTACTCCATTTTCCTATCTCTGTCCCAACCACCCCACCACCGACGCCCACGCCTTCTCTGTCTGTCTGTCTGTCTGTCTCTCTGTCTGCCTTTCTGTATGTCTGCGATTTCTCTCTCTCTCTCTCTCTCTCTCTCTCTCTCTCTCTGTCTTTTTGTTTCCGTCTCTCTCTCTCTCTCTCTCTCTCTCTCTCTCTGTAACACACACACACACACACACACACACACACACACACACACACACACACACACACACACACGTGCACACACACACACATACACGTGCACAAAGACACCCGCGCCCGCGCGCACGCACGCACGCAAGCACACAAACGCGCACATACAAAGAGAGAGAGAGAGGGGGGGGGGGAATAATACCCAGACAAAATTGTAATACACGATAGCAGTCAAGAGAAAATGGACGACAGACCTCTACAAGAAAGAGATCCACAGCTGGTAAGATACTGTCACATGAAACAGACAATGGATAAACACTATAACCATCAACAATGGATAACACTGTACATAGAAAAGCGAGGATGGATGAAAGATATATGTCAACAACTAAGAGACATTGAAACACAAATTATGTCAACTAAGTGACAGTGAACAATAAACATTACTTTTTGCGCTCATTTCTCAAAAAGGACCAGCCTAAGAATTTTGGTTGGCAAAAATCGTCCCTGTCATGTGCTGACCAAAATGAAATGCCTCGATGTGTGGGTAACCTTGAACGTGAATGGCTGTAAACGACTTGAAATGAATTGAAAAAACATTTCGATCATAAGCGCATCCTGAATACCTTGGAATCATTATTCGAAGTCATAAAGAAGTGTCAGATTGCCAACTGACCAAAAAATGTATATGGCAAATACGCTATCATACAACTCACCAAGTCATGTACCAGGAAGCCTGTCTGAATAACACTGCTTCAGAATTGTATAATGCTGCACTGTCCTAATATCAACACTCTCCAGACTGAAGTCTGTGTGGGAGGACAATGACATCTCCATGGAACAACAGATCAGGCTCCTGTGCGCACTGGCACATTCCATCTTTATCTATATATGACTGTGAAGCTTGAAGTCTCAGAGCGAATCTATAGAAACGAATCCAAGCATAGAAATAAGGTTTACAATAACATAAGAGACTTAAGACATGCTGGTCATATCACCAGAGACTAAGCGCGTCAAATCATCAGGCAGCACAACGGACCATACAAGGATCTGCTGACATCAGTTGAAAATAAAGACAATGTTGGTAGGTCCAAACAAGCCCCTTCAGTGAACTGGTGGGGGGGGGGGGCGGAACAGAAGACAGACAAAACGAATGATATGTCAGAAAGGACAGGAAAAGCTTTGCAGAGATGCATTACTTCGCACAAAATGGACAGAGCCGGAGAAACCTAGTGAACTGTTCTTCAGATTGGTGCCCACATGACTTCCCACATAGTTGGGAGAGAGAAGATTGTCGTTAGACTGTCGACAACGAACCCCCATGAGACAAAAATAAATTCGAGCCAATTCAGAAGCTTGGTTTGAGATGGGTTTTTTCTCCATAATTTAGGCCAGTTAACACACCAGGTGGCTGCAGCAACCACGTTTCATCCAGAATAACCAACTCCATCTCTGACAAGATCGAAGCAGGTGGAAAGCTTCATCGTGCAAACTGGCCACAATTGCCTCAACTACCATTCATACAACCAGTTCCACATGGACCAGTCTGATCACGCCCCGACTTGTCTGCCAATACATCTGCTGCAGGCAGGACCACTACACGAGATCGTCAGGCTTCAGATCTGGACAATGGAGACACCGGTAGTAAGGTCAGACTCTCGCTCACACAATGTGGCGACACGACCAGACAAATAAAAAAAGAAGAGAATACCTCCTTTTAATTAAAAATTAATGTTCATGTGTTTTATGTGAAATAAATCTTTACTATAGTTTTATATACTTATTTTCATACACACAAATGTCAATACAAAATATCAACCAGATTCTCATAGACTTATTAGTATGTTTTCCTTTTTAAAAAAAAATTGGCCCTAAACAGTGCAGTCGTATATCTCTTTTAGCAAAAAAATGTACATGTCCTCACAGACCTATATGCAATTTTTATTCCCTTGTCTCAACAGAGCCACAAAACCTTCACAACCTTTTCGACTTACGTCGACTTAAGAAATATTAATTGTGACTGTGACCCTCTCAGTAAAAAAAAAAAAGTTGAACCGTTTGTCCGTATTCCTTCAGGGTAAAAAGTTCAGTCCCTGAAAAGAACATGAATCAATCGTCTTATCTAAATAAATTCAGAAAATATCTTTATCTGTAGAAATATTAGTCTTTTTGTTTTTCCTCTTTTTATGTCTTTTCCCCGCATCTTAGCTGGAGAATTGCCGAGCCTGTCATACGTCAGTCATCGCCTCTATATTTATTACTGACATCTCTCGTATCGTTCACAAAAAACTTATGAAGTATACACCCTTACAATGCCTTTACTCACGACGCCCTGATCAGTCTGTCCTCTGAGACAACTGAGCATCCTACAGGTTAGAAGCAAATCACCTTGTGTTGTTTGTTCACTACATTTCATACCGCAGGCTGCATGGTTTCTGTGACTAGGTGAGCCAAGGCACAAGCGGGTAAAACGAGCTGTACAAATCCTCTTTGCAAAAGCTTGCATAAGTAACTTGAGTTCCATCGACATACTCGTCTTAACACCCAACACATATCAAACGACCAAGACTTGATCACAGTTCCTGACAGACAGGGAAGCTCTAAAACAGCCTGCAGAAACTAAGCACACTGTGAACTTTGTGCCAGAGAAAACCATATCCTCGGAGAGCGTTCCAGGACAGGAAGTTTCATCAAGGAAGCATCAAGCATCACTTGGTGTAGACTAGTGCACTTAAGCTGTCCCACACCTGCTATTTCATGAGGCCACGATGCACACTGGTTGCAGCGAAATGAATGAATAGCTGAATAAAGGTATAAGGAAAGAGTTCAGAAGATGGCTCCATGGATAAGACTTCGCAGATACCTCAGTGATGCAGTATCCAACGTGCTGGTCAGACCTTGAGAGCCTACATTACATCAGCTGCACCACTAACACACACACACACACACACACACACACACACACACACACACACACACACACACACACACACATACACACACACCACTAGTACAGTTGTGTATGTAGTATGTGTGTGTGTGTGTGTGTGTGTGTGTGTGTGTGTGTGTGTGTGTGTGTGTGTGTGTGTGTGTCTATGCGTGAGTATGTGTGTGTGTGTGTTGTGTGCGTGGTGTGTGTATGTGTGTGCGTGCGTTACGTGCGTGCGTGTGTGTGTGTGTGTGTGTGTGTGTGTGTGCGTGCGTGCGTGGTGTGTGTGCATGCGTGCGTGTGTGTGTGTGTGTGTGTGTGTGTGTGTGTGTGTGTGTGTGTGTGTGTGTGTGTGTGTGTGCAAATATGTGTAAGTGCGTATGTGTGCGTACGTAAGTGTGTTTGTGTGTATGTGTGTGTGAGTGTGTGTATGTGTGGATGTGTGTCTGCGTGTGTCCCTGTGTGTGTCTGTGTGTGTGTTTTGTAAATCGGGTCACAACTAGACTCTGACTATTCCATACACAGAAAACCTCTCTCCACGAGCTGGTTAATTTCGAATAACTCTCCTATCATCTTGTCGATCCGAGCCTGCTAGTTTTATCAGCAGTCTGACAGTTTTATTTGCTACAAAGGGTCTTCACCTTTCTGGCCATTTAACCACAAGCTTTCTCCATCGTCCCCTCCATGGAGATTAGTGTTATTTGCATAGAGAGGACTCTTTACGGAAAGAAGACGGAAACAGCAGGGTTTGGAATTTGTCAGCGTGAACTGAAACTAAAAGAGTGTGCATTTGTACCCACAAGTGGGGTAAGCGAATGGGTGAAAAAGTGTGTGTGTGTGTGTGTGTGTGTGTGCGTGCGTGCGTGCGTGCGTGCGTGCGTGCGTGCGTGCGTGCGTGTGTGTGTGTGTGTGTGTGTGTGTGTGTGTGTGTGTGTGTGTGTGTGTGTGATGGTATGCGTCCATGCGTCCATACATAAATCTAAGAAGCACTAGCAAGAAGATCATTTTAAAATTTTTGTTTCATGTCTTAATTATCAAGTGTATGACGGAACAATCTCAAAATGTATCAGATAAAGAGGGACGAGATAGACAAGGGGGAGATGGGGTGGGTTGAGGTGATGAAGAGCATGCAGGGGCGGGCAGGATAGACAGTGAAAGAAATGCAGGGAGTTTGGAAGGAAGTGGAAGTATTCAGTATGATAAGACAGAGGGAAATTGATCTCTGGATCATTATTTTCTCCTCTGATTTTAATGATTTTTACATCGACCATTACAATTACTTCAGTTTCAGTGACTGACAAATTGTTCTCAGTTTATCTGCATTGTATTGAGTGTCAGTACAATGGGATGTTAACTTCGCAATTTGTGATTCAGCTGTCAATCTGTCAGCGGATATGGGCATTTATTTGAGACAGTAGAAGGAAAAAAAGGCAGTTTTTTTAAATTGTGGAACGCCCAGCAGAAAGTCTGTGAATTACGACCATGACCGGTTCCCCATGCTTTTGATGCACAAAAAAAAAATCCCCGACCAATGGATTTTCCATTCATTCCTTTTGGACAGCCTATTTACCCAAGCATTTCTAAAAGAAAAGGCTGTGATCCGCTCAGAATCGAGTTCACATTCATATTTTCAATGTGGAGTTATGCCTGTGGATTGTTTAACCTTGCACTGGACAAAGGGATGGGCCAACAGGAAGATGACCAGTAACTGGAGCGTAGACTGAGAAAATAATAAAAGAAAATAACAAAAGAAACAGCACATTCAGCAGGTAATCAAGTCACAGAGTATAAGTGCAATATGTGAATAAAACCATTGAAGACAGAAAATATAAATGCAAACCTTGCTAATACAGGCTTTGCAGTGAGGTAGGGGAAATAGTGCAGGGAATGGGTGGGGGATTGAATAGGTAAAAGGGTGGGTCGTGGGAAGAGAGGACTGAGATGAAACAGTGTAGAGAGTAAAGAAACCAGAGACAAGACCACCTCCATCCAACGGAGGGAGAAATTAAGATGCATTTGTCTTAAAGAAACAGAGGGAGGGGGCGTTTTGTATGTGTATGGGAGGGGAGCTGTGGTGGTAGTGGTGATGGGGGGGGGGGGGTACATGTACTGTAAGGTCAACTCATTCATTGACCAGTAAAGAGTAAGAAATGTCTTCCTACATGTCACCCATAAAAGTGCTGCCAAAATCAGATTTCACAACACAGATTAAGAGTCAGCCGATCGATCACTAGACTGACAAGTTCGCCTTGCATAGTTAAGCTGAAAAGAGGGAAAACGGGAGAGAGAGAAAGAACGTGAGTATTTAAGCAAAGCAGAAAGCCGCTTTCAAAGAATGCAACCAACGAGTAAATTAAGGAAAAAAAGCAAAAACTGAAAGGGGGGGGGGGGGGGAGCAATGAAAACAAAGAACAAAGAAAAAGACAAGAAACTAACTTCCCGGGTGCATTTGATTGTCAGACAACTCGTGTAAATAGACATCTGGCAGAATATGTTACGAAAAACATTTCAGTTTATTTTCTTACTTCGCTCTGAGACATTCTCTATATTAAGCAGCATGCATTCAAAATATGGGGGACCGGCGCTCAGGTGGGTAAGCTTGATTCATATGAAACAAACATTCTACCCAATTCAATACCATTTATAAATCATTGACCATGTTCATCAACATTCCCATTTACATATAACCATATGTCACAGCACCAGGAACTTGGGGGCACATTTCCTAACATTCCCAACAAAACACGATCTTTAGCCTGACAGTAGGAAACTTCATCGCTGGAAGCGTGCCTGGGAGATCCCAAAGCTTCTCATCTGCTCTGCTTGAAGATCCGCCTTCCAGAACTGCTGTCGCTGCTGATGCTAAAACAGGCAAAGAAAGCTGCATGAAGTGGTCTTTGCAACACCGTGCTCCCGGGTCTTAGAAAACAGACAGACAGACAGACAGACAGACAGACAGACAGACAGACAGACAGACAGGCGTAAAGGCAGAAAGGGAAGTTGAGGGCTGGAAGAGGAGTGAGGGCATTAGGAAAAGAAGAGAGGGGAGGAGAGAAAGACAGAGAGCAAGTAACGAAGCGGAGGAGAGTGAATGATCGGAGAAGAAGGAATCACAGGAAGATATGGATCA
Source organism: Conus canariensis (assembly GCA_033310375.1). Taxonomy (NCBI): domain Eukaryota; kingdom Metazoa; phylum Mollusca; class Gastropoda; order Neogastropoda; family Conidae; genus Conus; species Conus canariensis. The sequence continues at coordinate 100 of JAMYXO010003068.1, read as the reverse complement.
TCAAGAAGAAACAAATGGAGGGGAGAGGGGGGGGGGGGGGCGGAACACAATGAAAAGTAGGATAAAAAGAAACTGTGAGAAAAGATGATGGTGATGATGA
>JAMYXO010003067.1:0-21337 GCA_033310375.1 Conus canariensis | reverse complement strand
TCAAGAACGGGCACAACAAAAAACAACCATATTGTCCCGTCATCAGATCTGTTCTTATGCTTTCGTCGTTGTTAGGTCAGATGGTGGACACACACAGCCGGAGATTTACAGAGGTCCCAACGCGGCCGATCGATTTTTGGGGCAGATGAAGCATCTTCGCAATCAATTCTCTAATCAGCTGAACCTTTCAGACATTAAGATGACTCCCGAAGATGAAGAACGTTATAAATCAGCCACCCACTGCTGGATATGCAAATGCAAGTTATTAGGTGACACTGTAAGAGACCACGATCACATTACTGGCAAATTTAGAGGGGCGGCACACAACGGCTGTAATCTTCAACTCAAGGTTGACCCCGAAAAATGGAAACTGCCAATCTTCTTTCATAACTTGCGGGGCTATGATTCTCATTTCATCATGCAAGCAATAACTTCTGAATGTAAGAGGGTTAGCTGTATTGCACAATCATCAGAAAAGTACATGACCTTTACTGTAGACTGTTTATCTTTCTATGACTCTGCCCAGCATCTGATGAGCAGCTTAGATAAATTATCAGGATCTCCACAAGACTGTCCAATCACTAAACAATATTTCGACCCATCTTTAGTCCGTAAAGGCGTTTACCCTTATGAATACATGGACTCATGGGAGAGGTTTGATGAAGACTCACTTCCTCCTAAAGGCGCTTTCTTCTCTAGTCTTAGAAGAAAGGACATATCTGACGCCGACTATAAATACGCACAGAAAGCCTGGACAGAATTACACTGTCAAACGATGGGCGACTATCATGATCAATACTTGATGGCTGACGTGTGTTTATTAGCAGACGTCTTTCAGAATTACAGATCCACTTGCATGAAACATTACGGCCTAGATTCGTCACAGTACATCTCTGCCCCGGGGTTGTCTTGGGACGCATTCTTGAAGTCTACAAACATTCAGATCGACTTAATATCTGATCTGGATACAGTCCAGATGATTGAGGATGGGCTGAGAGGAGGCATTAGCATGGCCTGTCATCCTTACCGCAGGGCCAACAACAAGTATTTAGACGACTATGACCCCACCAAGCCATCCAACTATCTAATGTACTTAGATGCCAACAATCTGTATGGGTGGGCCATGAGCCAGGCACTGCCATTAAGAAACTTTAAAATGATAAATGGGCCTCATGAGGTTACTACCGTGTTGAGTATGCTATCACAGCTTACACCCGATAATCCAATAGGACTAATCTTAGAAGTAGACTTAGATTATCCCGCAGAGTTGCATGACCTTCATAACGATTTCCCCTTAGCCGCAGAAAGATTAAAGATGAGTCCCACAGAACCGCCTAAGCTCGTGCCTAATCTTCGACACAAGAGAAAGTATGTCTGTCATTACAGGCTGTTACAATTTTACTTAAGACACGGGTTAAAGCTGACAGCTGTTCACCGAATAATTACTTTCGATCAAGGGCCTTTCATGAGACCATACATCATGAAAAACACCGATCTTAGGACTGCGGCCACTGACGCTTCAGAAAAAGACTTTTTTAAACTAATGAACAACAGCTGTTTTGGCAAAACCATGGAAAATCCACACAAGCGTAAAGATGTAAGATTAGTTACAAAAGAAAAACAAGCAATTAAGCTGGTCTCTAAACCTAACTACCAAGACTTTAGACGGTTTAGTGACAGCCTGGTTGGCGTTATGATGAAGAAACAAAATGTGAAGTTGGACAAGCCGGTGTTTATCGGGTTTACTGTGCTAGAGTTGTCAAAGTTATTGATGCTAGAATTTCTATACGACTACTTTAAGCCGCTGTACCCAGAATCAAATGTCCTTTACACAGACACCGATAGTTTTATTCTAGACATCCCAACTGAAGACTTTTATAAGGATTTAGAGGCGGAGGTAGCTAAAGGAGCCGATGGATGATACGACACATGTGACTACCCAAAAGACAGCCCTTTACATTCAACCGTGAACAAGAAGGTGATTGGAAAGATGAAGGATGAACTCAATGGGACGGTTATACAAGAATATGTTGGCTTACGGGCAAAGATGTATAGTGTTGCTACCAAGACTTCTGTAATGAAGAAAGCCAAGGGCATAGGTAAAGAAGTTGTCAAAAAAGAAATAAGTCACGACAACTACAAGTAGGCCCTCTTTGAACGCAAAGTATTTTATCACGCAAACGTTAATCTGCGCTCTACTCTTCATCAAGTAAACACAACTGCTGTTAATAAAAAGTCACTAGACTCTAACAATAGCAAGCGAACTTACGTCAATCCTGAGTTTACATACGCTATAGACCACTGGAGAATCGACATGACCGACTTAACTAGTACTTAACTTAAGATCTTAACTAGTACTTAACTTAAGATCTTAACTAGTACTTAACTTAAGATCTTAACTAGTACTTAACTTAAGATCTTAACTAGTACTTAACTTAAGATCTTAACTAGTACTTAACATGACTTGCACTTAACTTGCACTTAACTTGTTATAACTGACTTAATCAGTACTTAGCTTGTACTTAGTCAGTACTTAACAACACATTAAAAAAACTAATTTATTAAAAATGGGTCTACAGCAGGAGGTTGTACTTTTTTTGCAGAAGCTGGTTCTTTTACTGTTTTTGTGGGGATTTGTGACTTTGTTGCTAAGTATGGCTTTAGGTGCTTGTATGCTAAAAGCCCTCCACCAACAACAATGCCCCCCAGTACATAATAATACATCTTATAGTTTGATTGTGTTGTTGTTGGTGACGGTGGCGGTGCTGGTGCTGATGTTGTATTACTATCTAATAATTTTTGTTTTGCTGCTTGGTTTGCTTTTTGCAGTCTGTTCCATTCAGCTAGTTTACGACCGGCCTCAACACGGCCAGAATTTTTAGCTTTAGTAACACTTCTCACCTGCGGGACACTCAGCTGGGGATTCACTTGTGGGGCACTCACCTGCGGGACGCTCGCCTGTAAATTCACTTGTGGGGCACTCGCCTGTGGAGTCTTCTCCTGCTCGCTCATTTTTTTTAGTCTGATTAAAATTAATATGATTAAAATTAATATGATTAAAAGTAATTAATCCCATGATAAATGGACATAACAACGTCCCAAATCTATAATACATGTCACATGCAAGAGATTCTAGGGACTTGGTTAAAACCGGATCTTGTGTTAAGTCATATTTTAAATCTTCTTCTGAATCAATCGGCGCTATCTTGCCTACTAACTTAGCATATAAACTAATCATTGTCTGTCCCACCGATCTAACCATTTTTGATCCTAGCTGTGCTTCGTACCTAGCGTAATACTTCTCAACGTCTGATGTAGACAATTGCTGCATCTGTTCGATACTTAGTTCAACACCTAAATACTGCCTGGTTTTCCCACATGCAGCCAGAGAGTATAATCTTTCTTTATGACAGAGGTCTGCTGCCTCCTCACACTTTAATAGCTCGTCGCAATCCATTTTTAAACTCTTTTTAAAAACAATAAAAAAAATAATTGTAAATTCAGCTGTTATTTATTATTCATGGTCTTTTCTAATCGAAAAAACTTATCTTCATTAAAGCGTATAGTCACCCCTTCAGGATCAGTAGAAACAGTCAGATATGGGGAGTTTGTGTTATACTCCCTGTTTGGCTAATATACTTACCATGTCAGACCATAGCATTCAACGGCAGTTAGCCAGCTCTGTCAGGCCGAATTTTTCCGTGGCCAATGCAGTCATAAGACAGTCACGTGCAGTCACGTGATGTCACCCCACTTCCGGCCCCGGAAGAAGCCAGTGTCAACTTCGTATACGTCATTCAGCGAGGCCTGTGTGTATGGTAACCCCGAGAACCTTGGCGCCAGAGGGGAAGGTAGGGAGGGAATTAGAGTCTGACATGGTAAGTATATTAGCCAAACAGGGAGTATAACACAAACTCCCCATTTTGGCGTCATATACTATACCATGTCAGACCATAGCAGAATTTAAAGGAATCGGAGGAGGGCGAGCGCCCTAATGGTTCTTGGGGTTGACCGATATGGCTGCATTGGTCGCCACAAAGGAAATCCCCTTAGACCCATCAGCTCTGGTCATGCGGATATCCCTCAGGTAAAAATTAATGAAGGGATTTTCCGAACGCCAGTAGGCTGCCTCCAGCAGGTGGCGCACGGGAACAGAGTACTGGAACGCTGTGGAAGTGGCCAGTGCTCTGACCTCGTGGGCCCTGGGTGATAGGACAGGGAGATCCTTGTACGCCTGAGCGTAGGTAGATCTCACCGTCTTGGAGAGCCATCTGGAGATAGTTCCCGCCGAGATATCTCTAGTATTGTTGGGGTTGAGGGAGATACGGAGTCGTCTCTGGGAGGAGCGCCTGGGGCGTGTGCGTTCCCAGTAGTACCTGAGACACCTGGAGGGGCAAAGGTCCATGTCTCCATCTTTTTCTCCCTTTCCCAAGATGTCCGTCAGGGAACGGATGACGAGGAAGGGAGAGGGGGTGCCCGGTTCCTGATTCTTGCCAAGAACTCCGGAAGGAACTTGAGAGAGACTGAGCCGTCCCTGTGGAAGGCGATATCTGTGGGGTCACCGCTGAGGGCGTGAATCTCACTTCGTCTTCTGGCCGAGGCCAGGGCGAGGAGAAAGGTGGTCTTAAAGGAGAGGAGGTCAAAAGGAATAGAAGCAATGGGTTCAAAAGGGGGTTTTCTGAGGGCATCGAGGACCGTAAAAAGGTCCCAGAGGGGAATGCGCCTAGGGGACTGAGCTTCCCGTAGAGCAACTCCTCTAGACACCTCTCTGAGGAGAAAGTCATTGTCAAAAGAAGGGCCCCCCAGTTGACGAATGGTGGTGCAGATAGCTGATCTGTAGCCCCGAATGGAGCCAGCCGACAGCTTAAGGGAAGAGGATAGGTGGGAGAGGAAATTTCCTATCTGGATGTTGGAGGGGCAGTCATGGGGAACAGAGTTATCTGAGCACCAGGTTATCCATCTCTCCCAACGGTAGTTGTAGAGGGATTCGGTGCTGGCTCTGCGAGATGCCGAGGCGAAGTCCCGTAATCCCTGAGAGGCCCCTGCCCCGGCTAGTGTGTCTAGGACGGACTGGGGTCTCTCCGAGTGGGGGGTAGATGCAGATGTTCGCAGTTGGGCTGGCATAGAAGCCACGCGTGTAGGCGAAGCATCTTGGGATTGGAGCGAGGAAGACCTGACCGGGGTTGTCTCAGCATGTCCCAGCGAGGGCTGAGCCGGAGGGGGGGAACGTGGGTGAGGGACTTGAGGTCCGGGAACCAAGACTGGGTCGGCCACCATGGCGTTACGAGGATCAGCCTGGGTCTTTCCAGCCTTGCCTTCCTGATCACCTTGTGTAGGATGGGGAAGGGGGGAAAGGCATACGTCAGTAGGCCCGTCCAGGGGAGGGATAGTGCGTCGACTGCATCCGCCTGGGGATCTGGAACGGGGGAGACGTACAGGGGCAGGTGATGGTTGAAGCTGGTGGCAAACAGGTCGATCATGGGCACAAACCAATGGTTGCGCGACACCAGCGAAGGAGGGCCTCTGTTCTGAGGGAGAGGCCTATGGAGCGGGACCCTCCCCCTTTGTTGACATAGCAAGCTACCGACGTATTGTCCGTGAGGAGGAGAACAAGTCGGTGCGCGACCTTGTGCTGGAGTTGGAGAAGGGCTAGCCTGACCGCTTCCAGCTCCCAGTCCCCCGAGGCGTGACTGTCCTCCACGTGGGCCCCCCAGCCCAAGTTGGAGGCGTCTGTATAAAGTTCCAGTGGTTGGGTTGGGTTGGGAGGGAGATGGGGACCCCGGTGGAGAGAGTGGCTGGAGTGAGCCGCTCCTCCGTCGCCGAAATGAACCAGTGTCCGAGGGGAATGACCTGGTCCCAGCGGTCGGAGGTCTGTGACAAACGTCGGCGGAACTCCCTCTGAAGTTGGCGTTTGGGGACCCGCCCCAGGGGAATGAGGGGAGACAGGGACTCCATCATTCCTAGGAGGGAGGACAGGGTTCTGGCCGAGGTGTGGGGTGCCTGTGACAGGCAGGAGATGAGGTCCACTATGCGTGCAGGCCTCTCCGGGGTCTGCCAGACGAACCGTAGGAATCGTCTGTGGGCCGGGTGAATCAGGATCTGAAAATAGGCGTCCTTCAGGTCTATGGATGTGGCCCAGTCGCGATGATGGATGGAGTCTCGGATCTGGGTGGGGGTCTCCATCTTGAACTTGGTGGGCCTGAGGAACTTGTTGAGGGGCGAAAGATCTAGAATGGGCCTCCATCCTCCCGAGGCTTTTGGGATCACAAAGAGGTGAGAGTAGAAGCCGGGGTTTGGGTGGGAAACCTCCGAGATGGCCCCTCTTTTGAGGAGGTCTTGGACTTCCGTGCGAAGAGCTTCTGCTTTGGCGGGGGAGGGTTCGTTGGGGGAGGGAGGGGGAGATAGCATGAGGGGGGGGACGCTCGTGGGCCCAAGGAAGGCGAAACCCTTCCTGTAGCACCGCCACTATCCAGGGGTGAGGCGCATGCGTCTCCACTGGTGGGCATGCCGGGAGAGGCTGCCCGCCAGGGGGGGCGAGGGTCTGGGCTGGTGGGTGGGGGATAGGGTGAGGGGGGGTGCTACCTGATCTAAGTCCCCCTCGGGCTGTCTCCCTAGTCAGCTCCGGGAGCGTGACTGTTGGCCTAACCGAAAATTTTGCTGATGGGGTTTTGGCTTAGGCCTTGGGAGAAGATTAGGTCGCTTGGCGGGCCGTGCGGTGCGGGAAGGCGATTGTCTGGGATAGGGTCTGTGCCTGGGGAAGGAACGAAGTGGGGGTCTAGCAGGGCGTGGCGGTGGCCTGGGCGCAAAGGACACAGCCTGCTTGCGTTCCTCAACTGCTTGTGCTATGACGTCAGCCGAGTAGTCGCCAAAGAGCGACTGGTCCTGGCCCGGGATGCATCGCAGGGCTGCCTTAAGCGTCGGGGAGAGAGAGGTCCGCGCCAGCATGGCATCTCTCGCGACCAACAAGCAGTTGAAGTGGCTTCTGGCTGCGCTGTCCGCCGCAGCCGAAAGGTGATGCGAAATCCTGTTAACTAGGTGTCGCATGAAAGGATCGCTGAACAAGCGAGGGTCAGGCTCTTGGTGCGCCTCAGAGCCCGAGTCCCCCGGTACTGGGATGGCACCATCGTCCTCCGGCCATAGAGCCTCCGCTCGCTGAAGGGGCATGTCCAAGTAGGTGTGTCCCGCCGTGGTGTGGAGGAAGCCCATCCTGGCTACTCGGTCCCATTCCTTTAGGTTCTTAAAGGAGATGGTGCCGGAAGTAGGGGGGGCAGGTGGGGGATCAACCGACGGTCCGACTGGGAAATGCCCATCTCCCTGGTCACGGGATTGTCCGTAAACAAGGAGGCGACTGAGGGGTTCTTGGGTAGATTGGTCTAGATCTCTGGGCCGGGGGGGACCGTCGAATTGGGAGAGGGAGAGAACTTCGTCAGCGGGTGCGGCCTCCCTCCTAACGAGGTCTGGTCGCCACCGTTCTATCGTGCGGACATCGTACAATGAGGTGGGGGCTAGCTCCTCGTATCGTCCGCCTCAGGGAGGTACTGGTCCTGAGAGGGTTCATAGCACCCGTCTTCAGGAGGTAAGTCGAGGGGTGCCTGTAGTGTGTCCCCGGTGGCCCTATAATCGGCGGCCGGGACATCGTCCTGCCGATCGGACGGCGCCCGAGGAGGGAGACCAAGGTCGACCCAGGCAAGTGAGGCCGGGTGCCACATTCGACCATGTAGCTGGTCGTGCTGGGTGTTGGCGTTAAGCCACTGGTCTCTCTCGGGGGCATAGAGCCACCGGTCCCCGGGGAGGTAAACGGGCTGTGGCGGCCCTGGGGTGTAGGCAGAAAGTCCCCGGGGACCCGGGTAACCTGAATCACTGTTGGGGGGGTCTTGAGAGGCCGTGGCCTGTCGTCCCCGTCCAGGTCCGTGCACTGCACCATACACGTCCTTGGAATGGGCCTGGGAGGGCCATAATGGTATGGAGGAGGATGCGGAAGTCGAGCCCCCAACCCGCGAAAGTGCGGATTGGTCAGGATGCGGTCCCGTGTTCCTCCCCCTGGAGGAATATGTCAGGTTACCCTTGGTCCCGCTGGTAGATCCTCCCCCCGGAGGAGCGGGACCGCGGACGTTGCCCAAATGGGGATCCGAAAAGGTCGGTTCCCCAACGTCCAATACCCCTAGGGAAGAAGGTGACGTTCGATCGGGGTAGGTCGACCGTCCTTGTGCATGGGCACGGCCGGGCCCATGGCGCGGCGTGCCCGCACGCCCAGGATTATGGACACCACCGAGGTCGTGCGTCGGGGTGACCATAAGGCTGCTTCCGGAGTCGAAGCGCTCCTCGAGCTCAGGTGTTGGCTGCACCTGTGCCCGGTGGGGCCGAGCGCTATGAGTGCACGTATCAATTTGGGGGGAAAAAGAGATACGTGACTCATCAAGGCGAGTGACGGATGGTGATTCCATCCCAGATCCGTCACCCGTGCTGGTCCGCGGCTCGGCAAGGTGCCCCGGGGGCCGAGATTCGCGTGACTCAGCATGATAGTTAGAAGTCTCCGAGCGAGTCCGTAGGCTAGAGGGCAAGCTGGCCGATGGAGAAGGGGTGGGGGAGGGCGAATTCCGTTGGCTAGTCTTTGCTCGGCCGGGCCCCTTGAGGGGAGCCTTGCCCTTAGACTTTCTGGGCAGCACCTTGAGGGGAGCTTTGCCCTTAGACTTTGCAGGCAGATCAAATGAAAGGCATTTTGAAATGGTGGCCGCTTGCCTATCAGCCTTGGGACGCCGCGGTCGTGCGTCCGTCGGTTTGGTAGACGAGGAAAGATCACGCGTCCCTTCCGCGGAGAAGTCGTCTCTGTCTACCCGAACCGTACGTTCATCAGTGCGAACGGATTGCTCCGAGATGGAATCGACCCGCGGGTTCTCCGGGAAATTGAGCGAACTCCGAGCAGTGGAGTGGCTCGACCCGGCGGTGTCCTTCACCATGTTGGGCACAGGTGGATAGAGCAAACCCGGAACACACGACCGCAAAGAGGAGACAAGGTGGCCGATCGAGAAAATCAATTAATCTCGATCGTCCGTGTGGTGTCGTGCAAAGTGCTCGAGAGATCGACTGAAAACTCGAACTACCCGTACACGCCACCGGTCGTGTGACTGGTATGGCTATTAATAGCAATCTCTACACGTGGAGTATCACTGTGTATAGGTGTGATAGTTCTTGGGCACTAAATCTTAATAAGCAGATCAGTGTCACACACCCTTACTCGAACACGTTCTACCTGTGAAGGGTAAAGAGTACAGGTGTGATAGTTATTGAGCCCTAAACCTTAATAAGCGGAACCAGCACAAAATGCGTGCTGAACCCGAGGCTCGGCAATATGGTGGGGGAACACGACCGGCGAGCGGTGCCGACGATCGCGAGTAACAAAGTCGCGAGAGTGCCGGTAAAAGAGACAAATCTTTAATAAATACGCTCCCGAGAGTGCCGGTAAAAGAGACAAATCTTTTAATAAATACGCTCCCACCAAGAGCCTCACACGGCAAAAATACTCAGGGTCTAGTGCAAGCCGGAACCAGCACAAAATGCGTGCTGAACCCGAGGCTCGGCAATATGGTGGGGGAACACGACCGGCGAGCGGTGCCGACGATCGCGAGTAACAAAGTCGCGGGAGTGCCGGTAAAAGAGACAAATCTTTTAATAAATACGCTCCCGAGAGTGCCGGTAAAAGAGACAAATCTTTTGATAAATACGCTCCCACCAAGAGCCTCACATTTGCAAGCCACAACTGAATCAAGTATAGAACAAAACACAGCAAAGTTAACACAAAGGCAAGTATAGGCGAGACAGAGCACAAGACTTATCTTGCTTTGACGGCAGGCCGAAGATGAATGACTTATAGGAAGTTGACACTGGCTTCTTCCGGGGCCGGAAGTGGGGTGACATCACGTGACTGTCTTATGACTGCATTGGCCACGGAAAAAATTCGGCCTGACAGAGCTGGCTAACTGCCGTTGAATGCTATGGTCTGACATGGTAAAGTATATGACGCCAAACTGCAATGTATGAATCATTAAACGCATTTTGAATCAAATGAATTTTGTTTGTGGGGATGGGGGTTTCAGAAATCTTTCAGTTCCTTGTCATTTCCAGCCCGTCCTGTAGCAGTCAAGTCACCGATTGGATTACCTTCTAGACAATGATGAATCATGAACAATAATGTATTAATAATGCCTGCTTTATCAAGTGCTGGTTATCCCCTTTTTGGATTACCTTCTAGACAATGATGAATCATGAACAAAAATGTATTGAGAAATGCCGGTGTAACACCCCAGATTGCCCCCCATCCCCGAATGCCCCCCCCCCCCCCCCCCCCCGGGGGACGTTTCAGAATCCCACAATGCCCCCCGGGGAACGTTTCAGTATCCCAGAATGCCCCCCGGGGGACGTTTCAGTATACCAGAATGTCCCCCGGGGGACATGTTGGGTATGCTAGAATGTCCCCCGGGGGACATGTTGGGTATGCTGACACGTCCCCCTGGGGGGCAGTCTAAAATGCCCCCCCCCCCCCTATCTATTATGCCCCCCATGAGGACAAATATCTTTTCATCCCAGAATGCCCCCCACCACAATTCTCTCTCTCTCTCTCTCTCTCTCTCTCTCTCTCTCTCTCTCTCTCTCTTTCTCGCAATATAGACATAATTCATGGCGTGGGTGCATGCATGCGTGCAAGCGTGTGCCCTTCCTAGTGTATGTGTGTGTTTGTGAGCGTGCGTGTGTCCAAGCGTGAGAGTGAGATTGTGTGCGTGCGGTTGTGTGTGTGAGTGAGACAGACAGACGGAGAGCGAGACAGACGGGCAGAGAAAGGGAGACAGATAGACAGAGACATCGAGACAGACAGGTAGACAGACATATAGACAGAGAGACAGACAGGGAGACATACAGGGAGACAGAGATACAGTGAGACAGACAGCGAGACAGACAGACAGCAGGACAGACAGACAGAAAATGAGACAGACAGACAGAAAAGGAGACAGAAAACAGAGTGATACTGACAGAGAGAGAGCGATACAGACAGAGAGAGCGATACAGACAGAGAGAGCGATACAGAGAGAGCGAGACAGACAGAGAGAGCGATACAGACAGACAGACAGAGAGAGCGAGACAGACAGAGAGGGTGAGACAGACAGAGAGAACAAGACAGACAGACAGAGAGAACAAGACAGACAGACAGAGAGCAAGACAAACAGAGAAAGCGAGACAGACAGTCAGAGAGCGAGAAGACAGTCAGAGAGAGCAAGACAGAGTGAGACACACAGACACACAGACAGAGAAAGCAAGGCCGAGAGACAGACAGAGAGCGAGACAGACAGACAGACAGAGAGAGAGAGAGAGAGAAGAGAGAGAGAGAGAGAGAGAGAGAGAGAGAGAGAGAGAGTGTGTGCGTGTGTGTTTTCCGGAGGTGACTCTTCATGGCAAGCGTCAACTTGCTTTAAATGGAGACGTTGTTTCTTTAAAAATTAGCAACTAGATGAATGCGAATCAACGGAACACAGTAAGCGTGACGCGTGTCAACAAGTGTCAGAACACAGAAATACGTCACACCTGCTTGTTAGTCCAGGCGATATTTAGGGGTACCTTGTTTTGTGTTATATATTACGGTTTTTGTTGATCTAACATGATTTTGGGGTGCTGAATCCAAATCCGTTGGAGGCCACTTTATAAATGTTGGGCATTTTGAGTTATTGCGTAAACTCCAAGATGGCCACCACCAGATTTGTAAACTGCAAATATAGAGGACAAATGATGCCTGATTGTGATTATTTTATACTGAATTTTGGTCTCAATCAAGAAAATTATTCAGTTAACCAGAATGATTCATAGTATCTAAATTTTTATCCAATTTCAGTATGTTTTATCCGATTTTCGCTTTTCCAAAATGGCTGCCATTGGAAGAAAACTGTGCCTTTCTTTATTATAATTGGCATGCAAAATCAAATCAGTGAAGCCGACAATCTAAATGGAAAAGAACTGCTAAAAGGGAATAGCAAGCCTTCTGTCCTTCCAAAATTGTAGCATCAAATAATTAATGGTTGCATGCGTAGAATAATCAAATACATACATGAACAAAGTTGATCCGTGTCCAACAGGATCTGGCCTCAAAACGTATAGTAATAACAGTCGTAGTGAACTATTTCTTACAAGTACTGTCTTATCAGAGAGAGTGAATGAACAGCAGAAACTTTAGAATCAACAGTATCAATGATCAGTCATATTTTCGCTTACACGCATTATTACAGACGCGCACGCATCCACTTACAGAGAATATACTCAGACACACACACGCACGCATACACTCGAGCACGCACGCACGCACACACACACACACACACACACACACACACACACACACACACACACACACACTCACTCACTCACTCTCTCTCTCTCTCTCTTTAATAGATAGAGAGAGAAAGAGAGAGAGAGGGAGAGAGACAGACATACAGAGACCGAGAGAGAGAGGGAGGGAGGGAGGGAGAGAGAGAGAGAGAGATGGGAGAGAGAGAGAGAGAGAGAGACAGAGAGACTTACACTAAGTGGGGCGGGGGGGGGGGGGCATTCTGGGATGACAGTGATTGTCAACCATGGGGGGACATAACAGGTATGTGGGGTCTAGTTGCAAAGCGAGAGGACTGCAGGCGGAAATCTAAACAAATCTTAAATAAATGTTAGCGAACCGCCCAGAGAACGTGGACAAACGAGTCACAAGACGAAACACAACTAGTTTCGACCTCTTAGGTCTTCATCAGGTGAGACATTAACGAATAAAACAATGAAAATTCACTTAGCTTTGATCGCTTCAGATCACTTGGTAGGGTTCAGCGCAAGGAAGAAGGCGTTTTTATTTTCATATTTTTTCCCTACGCCTGACTTTATTAGCATTACCCCCACCCCGACATACAACTACCCACACATAACTACTATCATCACCACCATCACCCATTAAAGTCGTTTATTTATCTATTGACATTTTTTTATTTTTTTTGCTCCACTAAGCACTATTCTCAATCCTCCATAATCACTACCATCACTAATATACCATACTATTCTACAAAACAAGCTACAAACCCCATTGTTTCATATCCCCCCTCCCCCCCCCTTCCCCTCACTATTTCCTCTTCCATTATCCCCTCCTGGGTAGCCTCGTTTCCGCCCGGCGGCCATTCTGAACGAGTGGCGAACATGAGAAGATAATTGGTTTCTCGTTCTTCGTTTTCACTGTCCTAAATGTTATTTGTTTTCGCCTGAAGAAGACCCAAGAGGTCGAAATGCATTGTGTCTTGTCCTGTACTCTGTTTGTCGGTGTCCTTGGCGGTAACTAACCCCCTCTCTCCAACTTTGCATGGCTGTAGTGATGTTTGTAGAAGCGTATTACAAAAGAAATACACAGCACATAATGTCCATTTACAAGAATCTGCAGGTGACCATCAAACGAAATGGAGCCTTTTCACCTGTATCACTCAGACTTTGTTGTGATCCTGTAGGCATTCCTCCATCACTGTGACTTCATTGTGATCCTGTAGGCATTCCAGTATCACTGTGACTTATGGTGAAATTCTATCGGTATTTCTGTCGGCAAAAAATGGCACTGACTCGACAACTGCAATAGTCTCTTGACTGATTCTCCAAACTACCTGCTACAAAAGGCACAGAAGGTCCGTCCACCACAGCACTGCCAGGTTGGTGTGGAAGCCTGCCGGACAAGAACAGGTCACACATCTCTTGCAGTCTCTCCACTGGCTTCCTGTTCAGTGCAGAATCAGTTACAAACTAACATTTAGTGTTTTTCATCTATGACTGGCATTGGTCCAGAACATTTATCAGATATCCTTCACTCTTCATCTATCCCGCTAGCTCCTCTCTTTGTTCAGATACTCGTCTCTTTCGCATCTCTAATGTCAGAACTAAATTGTCAGGAATCAACTGTTTGGAAGAAACACTTTGTGAATATTAGGCATTCTAGTACCTCACCCTCGTTTCAAATCGGCTACAAGAAAGACCTCTTTAAACTTATGTGATCCATCCTGATTACTGCCTTTCCTGAAGGAAAATTCAGTTGTGTGTGTGTGTGTGTGTGTGTGTGTGTGTGTGTGCGTGTGTGCGTGAGTGTGCGAGTGCGCGTGTGTGAGCGCGCGTGTGTGTGCGTGTGCGCGTGTGTATGTGAGCGTGTGTACGTGCGTGGGTGCGTGCGTTTGTGTGTGCGTGTGTGTGCGTGTGCGTGCGTGTGTGCATGTGTGTGTGTGTGTGTGTGTGTGTGTGTATGCGCGCGCGTGGGAGCGGGAAAGAGTGGAGGTGAGGGGAGGGGGGAGGGCTATGCGTGTGCACGTGTGCGTCTGATAAAAAAAAATTAAAAAAACATGATTGCTTTTGACTGGATCTGTCGAAAGAAGGAGGTGGGTAGTGTGTGTGTGTGTGTGTGTGTGTGTGTGTGTGTGTGTGTGTGTGTGTGTGTGTGTGCTGTGTGGTGGTCGTTTGTCTCGTCGGATGTTGACGTTGAGGTGGGGCGATTGCATTATAAGTCACTTCAACTTTACTGAAGTCGCAGTCTATGAATGTATATAATCTACGTCTAGTTGTGTTTTCGTTTGTCTTGTTTGTTTGCAAAGCGCTTAGGGCCTCTGTTGGGGATTAAGTGTTGCGTTCCTGCATATTATTTTCCTTATCATCATTATCCTAAATACCAACCATTGTGCAGAAACTTCAAACACGGATGACACATTTCAGCATCAGCTGAAAAAGATGTTAATCAGCAGTAGGTATAACTTGAGTCTAACAGCCCGCCACCTAGCCCAGTGCTCACGGGAGAACAGAACGATGGAAATCAAAGCCAGAGAGGTGGTCATTGCGTATTCTCAGCATCAAACAGGCCTCAGAGAACCAGCACTGTCTAATGGTTCCATGTCAAGGCTCATCTGCTGGTTCAACATGTCCACCAATGGAAGAGACTTTTTCAGGGTTCAGTTCCTGGAGCAGACGTGTTCCCAAGACAATGTCCTCTATCTTTGCGTTCATGAGAGTGCTACGTCATATTTCCAGGACAAAAGGACCGGCTGTGAAGAAGATTTCAGATCCCCTCTGCTGCTGGACTGGGTCAGTGGGGTACACTTTGTCCTCTTCGCCATTGTGGTCAATGACCCAAAACTTCCCTTCACCGTCAAAATCGAGATCGATGCAGTGGGCTCGAAATTCATCAAACAAATGCAGCTACACTATTTGTCGCCGACAATGGGTAACAATGAGTGTTTTTCAATATGTAAGAATCCATAAAAAAAAGCATTGCTTATATTGATATATGTACTTAAAAAGTTCATCTCTAGCAATGTCACATTATTGTTTTTAAAAGTCAAATGGGCAGGGAGGACTAAAGGCGAGGACAACAGAGGGTACTGAAGGAGAGTGAAGGGACATGCTTATCATGTGAAAGAAAGCTGTCTTCATTCTACAGTGACGGCCAAACATATCGCACCTACCAATCAATACAAACAATCATCTCTGCTACATAAAAGGAGGCCGTTTTTGTTGACTCTTCTTCTATAGCCTCCCAGTTGCACTACTTCCGTGCTGCTCACACCGACATCCCTAACACAGCTACACCCATCATTATGATGCTGTGCTTTGAGACAACACCCACCTTGGCTTAAGGCTGTGTCAGACCAACTGACATAGGCTGGAGCACCAAGGCTACATCAAGATGCTGTTATATTCAGCATAGTTATGCGGGGATTGTCTTCAGTCGTGACAAGCTCCTAGCATAACATTATCAGTCCCCAGAATCCTTCAATATCGGAGTGTGGCTGCCCACGCGGCAGGGTAATAAAAAAAAAACGGTCACACACGTAATGTTTTCATCCCTAGCTGATGCATATGTACCATAGTGTTCAAGTACTTCGGCTGTTCGGGTGATCCCTGGAGTCTTTTAGCCAGGGTACGACAATAGCAACAACAACAACAAGAACAGACAACACCACTTAGCTGCATTTTGCCGCTCTGTTTCTTGTCAACCTGAAAACGGAATTTGGTGTAACCCATCTTGTAGCTCAGCTTGTGACTTGTGTAGTAGTTCTGGTTTGCTAACTCTAGTAAAGACCCTAGAGATGTGATGCTCAATTCGTGTTTTTCTTTATACTGAGTTTTCAGTGTCTGGTTTTCTTTTGAATTTTTCAAGCCGCTTTTGCCAGTTGCACCCATGTCTGGCAAAAGTTGTCGGACGACATCAACCCCCAGCCCCACTTTGTTCAGTCTAGTATCCAGAGCTGAATCAGACTCAACCCCTAGCTCTCTTTTCGACGTGACAGACCTATTCTGGCACATAAAGACTGCATAGGACAACTAAATTTGTTATATCGGAACAGAAACGTCTGTGCAGGGACACGATATTGAGCTGTAGCAAGCCAAACCATATAGCAATGGATATTCAAGGTCTGTGACAATCACTGAACGAGGAAACAGTTCAATGCAAGAGCTCTAATGTTGAACTCAGTAAGAATGTATATGTGAGTCTAATCTATGCTTCAATATTCTAACACAAAAAAGAAAACACATTCTGTCTCCTTTGTCAGTTTCTGCCATGGCCTGCAGGCCACTGAAGAAACACTGAGCAGCTTCCCACAGAAAGGTTCGGCACCACCAATCGGTCTTCTGAGCTCTGTATCTCTAGTAAATATCGCTTGGCCATCAGCTAACGAGGAATTAATTTTGACATGAAATTTATTCCAGAAATTCCCGCTCTTCCACAGATGTCTCCGTGGCAGCACTTGAGTAGAATGTAAGAATAGACATAGTTCATGAAAAAATATCATTAGTCTTGTAAATGATGTGAGAGAACTCTCGATGGAGACATGGACCTTTGCCCCTCCAGGTGTCTCAGGTACTACTGGGAACGCACACGCCCCAGGCGCTCCTCCCAGAGACGACTCCGTATCTCCCTCAACCCCAACAATACTAGAGATATCTCGGCGGGAACTATCTCCAGATGGCTCTCCAAGACGGTGAGATCTACCTACGCTCAGGCGTACAAGGATCTCCCTGTCCTATCACCCAGGGCCCACGAGGTCAGAGCACTGGCCACTTCCACAGCGTTCCAGTACTCTGTTCCCGTGCGCCACCTGCTGGAGGCAGCCTACTGGCGTTCGGAAAATCCCTTCATTAATTTTTACCTGAGGGATATCCGCATGACCAGAGCTGATGGGTCTAAGGGGATTTCCTTTGTGGCGACCAATGCAGCCATATCGGTCAACCCCAAGAACCATTAGGGCGCTCGCCCTCCTCCGATTCCTTTAAATTCTGCTATGGTCTGACATGGTATAGTATATGACGCCAAAATGGGGAGTTTGTGTTATACTCCCTGTTTGGCTAATATACTTACCATGTCAGACTCTAATTCCCTCCCTACCTTCCCCTCTGGCGCCAAGGTTCTCGGGGTTACCATACACACAGGCCTCGCTGAATGACGTATACGAAGTTGACACTGGCTTCTTCCGGGGCCGGAAGTGGGGTGACATCACGTGACTGCACGTGACTGTCTTATGACTGCATTGGCCACGGAAAAATTCGGCCTGACAGAGCTGGCTAACTGCCGTTGAATGCTATGGTCTGACATGGTATAGTATATGACGCCAAATAACATCTTCAGGAGCCATATTATCAACTAAAATGGCAAACAACTTTATAACCGGTTGGGGCCAAAAATCTGGTATTTTACTAACGACCTGCTTTACGCTTTCTCGCATATTTATGCGCTCAAAAAGATCAGTAATTAATTCTTCAAACCTGCTCTCTAACTGATCTTTATCAGCCTCCCGCTCCCAATCCAACTCGTAAAGTATATTAATAAGCTCTGCAACTATTCCGGGCTTCATTTTTAACTCAGATTAAAAACACCAATTAAAAAATTAATTAAGTAAGCTGCTGCATAAATCCGGGTAAAAGATTGTATAACAAAATCAATAGCGGCACTTATAGTACATTCTGTAACGCGCTCTGCAATGCACACTGCGGGCGCTGCCAACAACGGCTTTATTGATTGGCAGCGTGTGCGTTGCCTTCCTTGCTAACACAGCAGGGTAAATCGCTGCTCTGCCACGCGCTGAGCAGATGTCAAAGTGGAACTGGTAGGACCACTTTGACATTCTCTGACACCTCCCACTTTAGCACGCTTGACACCTTCACCCCAAGTCGCCCCAAGTCACCCCAAATCGCCCCAAGTCACCCTCCATGTCACCCCAAGTCGCCCCAAGCCTTACTAGAAAGTAGTAAGGTCTCACTATCAAACCCGCGGGCGTTAATTGTGTTAGGATGACTAATTCTGTAAACCTTTAGATTTCATGCTATGGAGAGAGATAAAAATTATCTAAGTTCTAAATCACTCGTTTTTGTTTTGCACGAAACCCCCCATTTTAAAATAACGATTACTTCGATTTTTGGAGATTTTTGCATGTTAATTTTGATTGTAGAAAAAGGTGTTAATTTTGGCAAAAAGTAGTATGAGATGGACGAGATTTGATTGTGAAAAAGGGGGGTTTCGGGCAAAATGAGATGTGGTGAGGTAGAACAAAGATATTAACTGTCTCTCTCTGTCACATCAGATCATCAGTACTCCCTATGTCTCAACACATCATTATATGTCCTGTCCCTATCATATCACATGATTACACTTACTGCTTTACCTATTTTTCCATCATGCTTTACCAATTTTCCATCATATGATTACACTGTGTATTACCTTTGTTGCATGACGTTTAAGTACTCTTTGCATTAACTCTGTCACACATTAGCTCCTTCTATGCATTACCTCAACTGCATCTCAACAGATCACACAAGCCCCACTGATAACACGTGAACACACGCATACACATGCATATGTGTGCATCCACATGGGCCCATGTACGCACACACACCATACTCGAGCATGCATACACGGTCTCAGCAACTCACACGTACGCATGCTATCACACACACACACACACACACACACACACACACACACACACACACACACACACACACATACACACACACACACACACACACACACACACACACACACTCGCGCGCGCGCACACACGCACGCACACGCACGCACACACGCACGCACGCACACATATGCGCGTGCGCACGTTCGTAAACACAAATACAAGTGTAATAGCGGCACAGACAATACTAGGTAGGTAGGCTACCCGAGGTCTGGTCAGTGCGTTGGGCAAAATGCACAGGTTAGACATTTGCCATGTCGTGTCCATGAGACCCTCGTCTAAAATCCTGTCATCTGAATTCTTTAGTTATCCATCAGCTGAAATCCTGTGCTCTATAGGCTCATCGCTAAGCAGATGATGCGTAGCTTGTATGGACTAGTCCGCACGCAGCAACAGCTTGGTGAAACTGAAACTGAAACTGAAACTAAGCGTCCTGACTTAGATGTGGTTTGTCTACTTAACCTTTTCCGTGCTTCCTGGGTGATCCATGACCCAGTGACTCAATAAAAACACCACATCTTATGAACGGTTAGAGCTATGCTCACGAAATCTTAGGAGTTCCTCAGCGATCTTAATAGCCGTTGGTCACTGAAATTTCATGTATGGGCACAATCAAATATCAGTGTAATTAGTCGCGGTTCCCCCAGGACCTATATACCTTAATGGGTCACACATGACCCACGCCATCCGGTGAGGAATAATTTGCTGAACCGCTCTTTATCGGGTGTGGGTCTTAGGTCTTACACGATCCACGCCATCTGAATGGGGATAAGCAATAGGAAAAACCTCTACAACATGTGTGGGTCTTGGGTGACCGGCACGATCAGGTCTATGTAATCAAAAACGTCATCCGGTAAAGGTTAAAAATGTAAGGAGTACAGGACCGAAACACGTGTCTGCAACGGATGAGGTTTAGTGTGTGTGTGTGGGTTGGGGATGTGGGTTGGGGTGTGAGCTGGGGTGTGGGTTGGGGTGTGGGTTGGGAATGTGGGTTCGGGTGTGAGCTGGGGGTGTGGATTGGGGTGTGGGTTGGGGATGTGGGTTGGGGTGTGAGCTGGGGGTGTGGGTTGGGGTGTGGGTTGGGAATGTGGGTTCGGGTGTGAGCTGGGGGTGTGGATTGGGGTGTGGGTTGGGGATGTGGGTTGGGGTGTGAGCTGGAGGTGTGGGTTGGGGTGTGGGTGGATGTGGTTTGGGCAGGGCTGTTTCCCTAAAGACCTGCCGTCAAGCTCTCACTAGAGCGTCGTACTCTCTCTCTCTCTCTCTCTCTCTCTCTCTCTCTCTCTCTCTCTCTCTCTCTCTCTCTCTCTCTCTCTCTCTCTCTCTCTCTCAAACAGGAAGATATCCATTGTTCGTTCGAACAACAGTAAAATGTGATAAATATTAGTTGCGACTGGTAAGATTACCAACTAAAAGAATATGTAGGCAAGCCTATGACATGCTGTTAATACAATTAGAAGCAGGCAAATACAACTGGGCATCATAAGTTAGGAACACTCGAACAGAAAATGGCTTTTGGATAGCATGGTTGTGTCAATGTGTTGGCTCCGAGGAGGGGTTTATATCAGAATTTGAGGAAAAACTTCTTTTGTGTTAGAAACAAAAATGGCATTCGGAAATTGAAGATAATGATAGAGATGAGTGGTATCGTTCCTTTAAAATTACGTTTGAAGCAGAGATGTGTCTGTTTAAGATAACGAATAAAAACATGAGAAATGATCTGGTAAAGTTTCGACTAAGAGTGCATGGTCTAGGCGCTGCTAAACACTGGTTTATGACCAGAGAACGAAGTGCTGACTGCCCAATGTGCGGTCGCAATAAGGAAGACGATGTGCACTTTCTTTTCCAATGTTGGTTCTTTTCAGACATTCGCCGAAAATATTCATTTTTCAAGATGCCTCATATCGAGCCAGCAGTAAGTGGTAATAGTATATGTTGTATGTGATGGCAGAGAGAGAGACAGAGAGAGAGAGAGAGAGAGAGAGAGAGAGAGAGAGAGAGAGAGAGACAGAGAGACAGAGAGACAGAGACAGAGAGAGACAGAGACAGAGACAGAGAGACAGAGAGAGAGAGAGAGAGAACTAATGTCAACTTGCTGAGGAAGAGAGGCAGACAGTCAGACAGAGACAGAGAATCGTGGTAACATTATGCAGAAGACATACAGGGGGGGGGGGGGGGAGATGAGTAGCGTCAACTACAGCAGTGGACAGACAGAACAATGGGAATTATGCAGAGAAGAAGAAAGAAATAGGAGATGAAGTTAAACAAGAGTGGACTTGTCATACAGAGGAAGAGATACAGAAAGAGGAAGAGAGAGAACAGTTGATGGCCTGAACACA